>JBCJKH010077476.1:0-24816 GCA_039877255.1 Loriculus beryllinus | reverse complement strand
GTCCCTGCTTATGGCAGGGGGATTGGAACTAGATGATCTTAAGGTCCTTTCCAACCCTAATGATTCTATGATTCTATTCTATGATTCTATTTTGTTACCCTTATTTATGTTATTGTTCATAGACATAGTTCTATTTTAAAATATAAAACCATTAAATGCTTATACAATATCAAAGACATAGGCCTTGAACATCATCCAAGGTACCTGTAGTGAGGCAAAACATAGGGTGTGACCATTTTTTAATTCCTCAAGGACAAAATCTAGAAAAAGTAAAGCCATTCTACAGTGTGCCAGCCTTTGGCTCTCTAGTTTTACATGGCTCCCAAAACAACAAATATCAGGAAATTCAGCACATCACAGGTAATATGTAAAGTTCTCTGTACATGCTTATGTAATCAGTGAATGCTCCATCCCTGGCAGTGTTCAAGGCCAGGTTGGTCAGAGCCTTGGGTGGCATGGTTTAGTGCGAGGTGTCCCTGCTTACGGCAGGGGGGTTGGAATTAGATGATCTTAAGGTCCTTTCCAATCCTAACTATTCTATGATTCTATGAAGGTCTGGTTCAGCATCAAACAGCTCCCACTGATTACATGAGAAGGGAGGAAGAACAGCCCTCTGATTACAGAAGATAGGACTAAAGACATCCATGTGATTGAGCCATTCAGAAAACTTGACCATTTCCCTGTTTGCTAAACAGCCTAATACAGCTTCCTCAGTCACACACTACTTCTTTCCTTCCTCCCTGACTATAATCAAAATAGAATGTAAGTTTTAATTATGCAGATGAACGCAGCAACAAAATAGTGTATATGCAGTTCCATGTACATTTCCATGTACAGTTCCATGTACATTTCACTTAACAAAATTAAAAGAAGCATTCTCAAAATTGTAGAAAATGCAATTATATCATAATAATAATTATTTATATAAAAATATGTAAAAGACAAATGCAAAACCCCACTATCAGCTCTGTACCTCCTGTTCTAGTTCTGCATGACAGTGGTCTCCATCAGCATCCTGCTGCTCCAGTCTTTCCCTCATCTTCTTTAGTAGATTAGAAGGTTTCATGTACACAAGAAACTGAAGCAGAAGAGACATCTACAGACACAAATGTTAACAAATTAGACTGGTTTACTGGCTGTTAGTTTGGAAACCGAATGTCACTACCATATATTTGTCCCCCCAAAACAGGACATTTTTAATTAAAATGGAAGTTTTCATGCTTTGGGTAATTTTTCGCTATTCACAAAAAAATTGTTTGTATGGTGCCTCAATCAACACTACAGAAACAAAGAGTGACTCTACATGAACACAAAAGGAAGACAAAGTGTAGACCTCTTTCCAACATCCAAAATGAATGTTTAGGCACATGAACAACAGTGAACTTAAAACTGCAGAACATGAGGGTTGCACACACGTGCAAATATACTTCTAACACTAAACTAAAAATTAGTAATGGTAACTTTGCAAGGTTCTTGAAAATAGGCTTACAGTATTTACCTGCTTGTCACTGTCCTCAGGTATTTCTACATCCTTTTTGAGAAGCTTTGAAATTATCACCAGGCTAAGACGTCTTCTTAATTCCCTGAAACACAATTCAAAGACCTTTCTTTCTCAGAGAAGTTCTTAAATCCAAACTGTTTCTACAAAGTATATGATGCTATGGATGGCTTCCCCAGACATAAACTTGCCTACAACTATTAAATTGGATTTTCTGAATATAAGTGCTATTAGACTAGTAAAGAGGTTAGTGAAATATAAATACCCTTTATCTCATGGCAGCTTTTCTTCTGCACAAATAAACACTATGATTGCATCCAAGCCTAAAACTGAGGGCCAAATTCATTCTCCTTGCTCAGATACATTATAATGTATCATTTCAAAGACACAGAACTCGTAACAGATTGACACTTAAATGCAGATATGAATCACTCCCAAAAAAATTTAATTTTTGGTCATTCAGGTGAGAATTAGAGTAGGTGATGGATGTCAGAACCTGAAGTTAAGTCTATCTTTGCTGTAGGGTACCAGGAAGTTTGCAGCCCAGAAAACTATACATAAAATATAAAAGAACTTCCACAGTAGAGGTGATCAAAAGTTATATATACACACACACTACTGATTGTATATACCTCTGCAACACATGACAAAATCCACGTACATTTTTTAAAGCAGCATGTAATACCTATTGCATGTACCAGACTTTGAGCTTATACAGATAAATTAGCTGTTAACAATACTACATATTTGTGCTGTTACAGTGTCATTACCGTCCACGTGTTACCCAGCTAGGCACCAGCTGAACCAGCCACAGGAGATTATGGTGATGACTGGAGAGTTCACTCAGAGCCAGGCAGAGCTCAGGCATCTTTAAAAGAACAACAAAAATCCCCATACTGAAGAATGGATGTGGTGGGCATTTGTTTTATTTGTAAAGAAGCACACATCTACTCCCTAGAAACATATGCAGCATGAATGCTAAAAGGAATTGATCTAACAAGAGATGATGTGCATTATTTCTGCACTGTACCTATAGTTAAGTCTACTAAGTACTGTTTTGAAAAAGGTTAGTTGAGATCAGCTTTTCATTATGTTTTGTTAGCTTAATGCAATCATTTCATCATTCTTTCAGAGAGATATTTTAAGCATAATCTTGTATTTGGTAAAATAACAGGAAGTTCAATACAAACAGTCCCCTTGCAGAAGAGGACAGGCAAACGTCAGGCAACAAAACCGACTCAGTATACCCACCCTCCTCCTAAACCTCACACAGATCCAAAGCTCCCAATTTGCTCATCTTAGATTTTCAAGCAGCATTTTTCTGATATGTCAAAAAAACCAAAAAAAACCCACCCCAAAACCCCACCAAAAAACCCCAAAACAAACAAAACTTCAAAGCAGAAGTTTCTTGAAAATTAAACTGCAGTTTTACAAATCCAGTAGAAGAAAATTATTTATGAAGTTACCTTTGTATCCCAGTCTTCTATTCTTATCAGAAGCTTTAGGAAAAGGCACTGAAAATCTATCAAGGGAATATGCTTTAACTGTTTCTCCAAGCTTATTTTAAATAGCAATAGAAGCAGCAGCATTATTTCTTGATCAGTATATCCACCTTGAATTATTGTTGTACAGAAGCCTAGAAACTTTAGAAGAAAAAAAGCATTAAAATCTGAAATCGGTTTAGTTTATTTTAAAGTATGAAGATTACTTTATTAAAGCGTACCTCAAATTACACACATTAAAGCGTACCTCAAATTGCAGCACTTGTGTACTAACATCTCCCCATCTCCCAGTAACTGCACTCTGTGATACTCTTTTATACCTGCTGAAGGCTCATGTTTTGAACCATGTCGATATTCCCTGGATATTACAGGGGTAGGAACGATTTTTCTCCACTTCAGGTCATCCTTGTCTAACTGAATGGAAGACTGACATAGCAGCATACTGCATATACTAAATATGCAATACTGAAAATATATCAAGAAATTTTCCCCCACCCAAGTGTTATCACATGGGTTACTTACAATCTGGACATGTGCATAAATGAGAACAAAAATTACTCAAAATATGTGTATTCTGTCTCCAAGTGGAGATACTTCAAGTGCCTCCTCTTGAACTAAGTGATTTTATAGTTAAAGATCTCCAGAAAAAATGATTTTAGGATGGTTCAAATACTTCCACAAGGAACTGAAATCAGTTACAAAGTCAGTATTTTTACCATACAACTTTTCATAACAGAGAAATAGCCTGTGAAGTGTGACCAGCACTAATTCAGCCTATGGTTCCACAGGACTTAATGCATGGATCCAACAGCTGACTTCCACAGAAGGGAGAGTCACAGCTTCACCTGCCCTGCAGGAGCTGCCACTTTGTTCATGCTGTGCTGCACACAGACTGATCGTATACCTCCATGAGCTGCACTAATACAACGAGGTAGCATAAATCATAGCACAAACATCAACTCCCCTTCCTATTTTCACTGGAACACAGAAATATACTTCTACATGAGGGAGCAAAGACCTCTGATAAAGGTGCCACAGCTTGAAAAGGGAGGCAGCAGAACTGTGCAGTTGTGAATGAAGCTAATGGAAGTCAGGAAGCTCTGAAGTCTGCAACAAGCCTGCAATAATCTCTGCTGAATCTGAAACCCCAGGATAGCATCTACTCACCAAACATGACCAGAACTAGATTAAGACATCAGGGGTTTTGCTAAAAAAAAAAAAACAAAACAAAACAAAGCAAAGCAAAGCCACCCCCCAAAAGCCAACCCCCTTCCACACTAACTGGAGTTTTCTCACCTTAATCACATTGATTAAATTGGTCTCTGGTAGACTGGAAAAGGCTGTACTGGCAGAGGTCAGCTCTCCTCCTGGCTGGTGTTTACTCATTGTTTCTTGCATCTGACTTCTAAGAAAAGGGACACTAATTGAGCAGTTTATCAACAACTTAGAAGTCCACAAAGGCTTATCTGCATCAAACTGAAGGGAAAAAAAACCAACCCCTACACGTTTCAAAATGCCTCCAAATCAAACCAGTCCCCAGTTACAGAGCACACACATCTATCCCAGCTTGTAACCAATTAACTGTAATTCTGCTCAGCTATTTGGCAACAATTCTTGTAAATCTCCATTAGGAAGATGCAGAACAAAGGACAATGCTGTGGGGCTTGCTGAATCCTTACCTAGAAGGCACTGTTTGAAGTTCTGGCTTATTTAGTCTTAATAAAACCTGAGCTGAGAATTTAAAGAGTATGGCTTGGTGGAAGGGAGGGGAAATAAAAGAGAACCTTCTGATTCTACATTCCAAGCACAAGGCTTGCTTTCACAGGATCTAAGCAATAAATATCAAAAGGAAGACACTTACAAAATATCATACTCATTAAAGTTGGGCTGAAGCTGCTGCAACGGGAAGAGAGATCTAAACGCAACACCCATGTTGACAAAAACAGCTGACACATCACCCAGTGAAGGAATCCATGGTTTACACTGTTCATCACTGATGGAAGCTACAAGCAAAACATATGGAATGGATTAGTTTTGAATTTAGTTCTTTGCATAAGTTCCTCTTCAGGGAAACAAATAAGCTCAGCAGACTGCACCAGTTCTACCAGCTCTCATCTCAGAGGAGCTGGTACACTGAACAATATGCTTATTTTCAGAATGATGAGGGGAAAAAAAAAGAGAGTAGTCTAATGTAGTATTTTATGCTGGAGGAACATCTCGCCTATGTAACAGGTGAATGACTTTAAAGCTCCACCCACTTTCCATCACAGCTCTCTCACCATGAACGGCAGAATAAGCAAGGCAGCAATATTTAGTTTTAAGGAAATATATAAATCCCCGTTCTGTGTAGGTACAGGTAAGAGAGTGTTATCATAGTGGGACTGGAAATGGAGCTCAACAAGGTTTGAAAACAGGCAAGGTTTCTAGAACAGAAGTGCTAAACAGGTGGAATTCACTCACTTGATAGCAACAATGTTCATTGAAAAAAAGGGCTGATTTGTATGATCTGTATCTGAAAGTCTGCAACTGTACAGAGGATTCTCTAAATTAGCAAGCAACAGCAAACTAGATGCAGCGTTTTCCAAACAATTACAGAATTATTGGATCATTTCTGTGTCTTAGAGATAAGTTTGTAAGAAAACAACAAATATAAATGAATATAACACGCAAGACACCGCAGGTCCACGTCTCAATGTTTAATTTAGTAAAAACAACAACAAAGAAGATGCTTTCTCAGTTAAGCACTGGAACAGAATGTCTCAAACAGGTTAAAAGATTACACAGTTGACAATTTGCCCTAATGTCTTTGAATGCGCATTCATCAGTTTGAACTGGTCATTCAGAACCAAGTTTAATGCCAGTAAAGCACAAAATAAAAGAGGCTACATTCCCTCCTCTAGCAATTCAGTCTGATTTCAAGCAAAATTCAAAATATGGGGTGCAATATGGATAGACCTGAGCAACTACTTCAAGAGAACCCATTACTTTACTAATGTTAACTGGCAGGCTTAAATGAACTGGTGACTTTTAATGGATCTGAATAAAGTGAAGACATAAAGAACATATAAAGGAACCAGTATTGAGAAGTATTTAAGAGTACAGATGAAGAGAGGCAAAATACATGAAACATGAGCAGCAGCATGGGCTGAAGCAGATCCTTGAAAGTTTTTTTTTTTGCAGGCGTATGATTCTTTTCACTTTTGCCATTTATCTGGGCAGTAAATTATGCAGTGCTATATACTGGGCTTGACTATGTGAAAAACACCCTGCAGTCCTTAAGCTATGAAATTAAGGTCTGGATTTTCCAAAGTAAAACATGGAAAGGGGAGTAACCTTCTGAGCAGATTGGGCTCATTTTCAAGTCACCTCTATTTGTGAAATAACGGATGTGAGTTTAAAAGGCTCTGTACCAGACGCACTGCTTTGCAAATATATACCAGCACCACATCCTGTGGTACCAGCTTGTGCATACTCAGTGAAAACCAATTTCTAGCATTTGTGCATAACATACAGAAGAGCCTAAATTCATACCAGAATCACAGAGAGAGAGCCTTTTACTTCCTCCCCAATACCTTCTATACTTAACAGAAGGGAAATGCCTTCATTCAGGTGGTCAGTTTCAATTCAAGCACTCACCATTTTTTAGTGTTATCTCCATCAATCTGTCTAAAATCTGTGTGGAAACACAACAGTCAGGATGAACAGACATCACCTGTGGAGAGAAAAAAATGCTACACGTCAAACATCAAGCTACATGATGGCATCAGTTTGCTTTTAAATAAAACAAAAGAAAACCAAAAACAAACAAAAAGGAAATGAACCCATCCACAAATCAAACAACTATTTGGTAAAATGAGAGTAACAGAAGGGAGGAAAAAAAACCCCAACAAAACAATAAACCCCCACCTCAAAAAGAGCCCCAACAACCAAAACCAAAACCCCAACCCACAGTACAAAGATGCTCTGAATACATTAAAACTGAGTATTTGGAGTATTTGCAGTATGGAAATGTTGTAACTCCAGGTTGAGTCTGTTGTTTCATAAGAAGGTACTGAGACTTAAGAGAATGGAAAGTATCATATGTCCCTTTGAAACCCATTTACATCTGTGAACCTTTTCCAGTCACGAGCAAGTTGAACATATATAACGCTAAACCCAAACAATGAATTCTCAGTTTTTCATAGAACTCTTAACTACAAAAACATGACTATGAAGCACAGCTCAAGTTTCCTGAAGCACTTCACTCGCCCAACAAAACACTCTTCTTTATCTCCCCCAAGTGCTGGATAGTTTCCTGCTCTGTAAGTGAGCTGAATTGGCTCACACTTCCTCCTCATGAGAAGAACACCAGGGCTCATGGAAGGGGTGGAAGGCACTCTTTCACTGGCTGGAGGGCAGGACACAAAGGAGCAAAACATTTCCCTTTTGGCAAAAGCAGAAAGCCAGTCAGATCCAGGCTGCAGTTTCACAGGTGGTCCAGCTTTATTTTTTTGTTTCAGGCACAGCTGGAATGTGGTAAATAATCACAGAATGGTTTGTGTTGGAAGGGACCTTAAGATCATCTAGTTCCAACACCCTGCTATGGGCAGGGACGCCTCACATTAGACTACATCACCCAAGACTCTGTCCAACCTGGCCTTGAACACATAATAACAGAATGGAGATGGGAGAGGGGCATTTTTGTGAGCAATAGAACAATGTAAATGCCTAAGGATTTAGACACCTAGAAAGCCATCTAGAAAGCAGACAGACACATTTCCTTTGGCACTAGCTCCAGTCTTTCTCCTGAGCTACCTTCTCCAAATGAAAACTACCTGATAGTGCAGTTATCTCTGATGATTTAGAAGGCAAGAGATGTAGAAATAGTACTTCCGCATTTTTGTATGCTGCAGTATGTACCTTCTGGTTTTGTTTTGTAATCTTTTAAGGATGGAAGGAAGCAAGATTAACATTTGCTTATGATTTGTCCCATGCTATTATATCCTGAAGTCCCTTCTCACCTAGCATGTACCATGCCCTTTTTAAATGCAATTAACACATATGAAGATGGACTGGGAAGCATTGAGAAAAATCCATCCCTCGCATTTTACCCTACTGACAAAGTATTTCAGACTGGAGAACAAATCAGAACATAGAAAGAAAGATTTCTTTAGATAAAAGAGTTGTTACTATAATGCAACAAATTCACAACCTTGGTCTGATTATTCCTGCTACTGCTTCCAGGAAGAATATTATACCTGAACAGAGTATACCTGCACAAATAGTATAGTCTTACCTGGAAAAGCCACTTTAGAATTGGTATGGGACACAAGATACAACTGTAAGCAGAACTTAGAAAACCATTAATAGCTAAAGAAAGTTGCTGTGTTACACTGGAACTGTAAGACAAAGATGGGAGTGGGGAAAGAGAAGAAAAAAATCAGTTAGTGGTCGACTCAGCACTTCCCCACCCCTCAGCTCATCAACAGCAAACAAAGATCTTTAGAGATTTTTAACTCCAATGACCTTTACCAACACTTTCAGAAGAAAAGAGAAAAAACTTTGCTTGAAGTTTTTAAAGTAATCTTTCAAATAAAAAGTCTGAAAGCAAACTAAAGCAAAACGGCCTAAACACACTGTGCAAGTCTGTGAGGTGCAAAAAGCAGCTGTCAGAAGAACAGAAAATACATCACTTTTATTACTGAATTATTTTAGCTTTAGCCTTCTTTAGAGTCAGATATGCCATAAGCAGCTGAATTAACGATATCCAGGTTCCCACATACCTTTTAGTTCCCCTGCTCTTAGTATCTACTAAACCAGGTAACTTTGCTAAGAGATTTGTGTCCTAATTTCCCCCATTTCCTTGACCTGTCTGTCTGAGCAAGTGGCTAGGAAGACATCCATGTGCCAACTGGGCAGAATGCAAAAGCAATTAAATCATAATTGCCTTCTGCAAGGGATGATTCGTTTAGTTCTCATTCCTCCAGTCACAAGATGCTTTTGAAGCTTATACCCTTATGATCTTCAAAACATGTTAATAGAGAAGCCTGAAGCCAAAGGAGCATATCATAAACATCATTTTCTCAAGAGATTAGAAGCCACCCTCCCCCTCTTCACACCCCCAGTAGCACATACATGTGTACATAAAGTCTTTTAAGAGTAAATGAATTTTCTCTGTTCCACTGATGCAAGTTTGAAATAAAATGCCAAGCAAAATAACTGGATTTTTTTTCAGGATTTGCACTTGTGGTATCAGGCAAGAATTTGTCCAGCTATTTGGAGCCTGACAGCCTTGTAAACACTGAATACAAATCCCTGTGAGTTACAGAACAGTTGTTTCTATACACACAGACACACTGCTGGCTCAGTGACTAAATCTAACGGATGTCAGAAACCATGACCTCCTGCAGCCCTCATTAGGTGGAGGAGGAGGCCTGACGTCCTAAGCCCATTCAGAAGAAAAACATCTGAGTTTTTCAGTAGACATAATGCAGCATTAGTAGGTCACAAATCAGTTTACCACCAACCACCTTGCGATAGTTAAGCTTTTGTGCATTTAACATTTCACTTCCACAAACTCGTAAGGTTATCAATGACAGCCCAACAAAGCAGAAATATAGAAGAGGGGAGAACACCTTTTTTTCTTATGTCTCACTTCAGATGTTTCTCAAGAATTCCAGAGGAGGAAAGACAGAAGCTTCAAGTAACAATTCACTGCTCTGTAAAGCCAACCTGGAAAGGAGACCTCCAGGAAAAGGGCGTCAATCTTGCCTACTTAGTAAAGACAGAACTTACTTGCTTTCAGAGACAATATTCTATCTTAAAAGCTGCTGACACTGAAAAAAACATGCAAGTAAACACAAGAGAGTGAAGATATTCTTACTTATAAAGTAGCTTTTCTATAGGATTTTGAGGGATAAAGTGAAAATTCCTGAAGTCCAGGTCATGTTGACTGAAGATTTTCCCAGAGGTTGATATATCAAATATATCTTCTCCAGGGTGGTAGTCAGGTATGGCATGAGTTACTACTGAAAACCTCTTTATAAATGCCCTGTAAAATTCAAAATTGCTTTCATGAATTTAAACATCCAGAGGCTATTTGCAAATTGAGACAGTTTTTTCAGATGATGAACACATCAGCCTTATGTTAAAGCTGAATTGTTAAGACAGCACTGTACAAAACCCACCCAACCCCAGAAGACAATAAAAATGGTTCACATTAAACATATTAAGAACTGATGAAGGGAGATTAGAAAAAAAGGCTAGAAAAGTGAAGAACTAGATTTAATTGGTTTAGGAGCTGGAAGGACCTGTGTTCTTCTGAGAGATCTTCATCTCCAGTGGCATTCTCCGCATTTTCTCCATCTGAAGAATCAGCTTCCTCTCCTTGTAGGTCTTCCTGCAACCGCTTTTCTAGTTCATCTATCCTGAAATACCAGTAGCAGCAGAATTTATCACCATTTGATATTTACAACAGAAATCAACAAAATTGAAGCTCTGAATGTGAACCCAGTATGAACCCTAATGGGCCAGTAGACCATTAGGTATGGCAAAAGCATGTGAGATATTGTATCTGTATAAAAGCTAAGCATCGTGCTATTCCAAGATACAAACTGTATGTTTCCCAAACCCTAACAAATATCCAACAGCACAATTAACCACTAATTTATCAAAGACAAACACACTCAACCAACTTCTGATAGAATTTGCTGTAATTGCACAAAACTTTGAAACTTCTCATTGCTTTTTTTTTTAAATTCTGGGGGGTTGTTTGTTGTTTGTTTTGTGGTGGGTTTTTTTCCAACATCATACTAGTATTTTATTTGTTAAATAGTATTAGTTATAGGAGTATTCACTAATCCATAGCCAGTCAGCCCATAGTTATTAGGGTCAGATTTTTTAATGAAAACAGTTAATCATACATACACATATAGCTATTACCACCACCTGCCATTAGTGGTATTAGGCACATTACACATTACACTTTCTACCCAAAAGATCTCTTGCAAGAACACTCATTAGCTCTGTTCACTGAACTGCGTACCTACTCAAGATACCAAGAGTCTGACTTTGGCAAACATAACTAAATTACAAATGCCTTAGAAGGATTTTATGTAGACTAACTTCAATCTCATGCCTGTGCAGCAGCTGCTAGCTGGCTCAGTGACCTACAATGAAGGCATCAGTAAATTTAAGTCTGGCTCTTGAGGGGTTGGCATAACAAATCACTCGTTATTGCTTGGAAGGAGCATGTAATTCAGCTTTTACAGTTAAGCCATACTTGTAGGTCCTATCAGACGTACATTGGTGGTATCAGCAGGCAAAGCTTTGCTTGCTGCTACAAAAACTCCATCAGTTTTGGAGAGGTAAGGTAATTCTGAGCTTCTACAACTGTGGCCCAAATTTTTCAAAGCAGCTTTAAGAAACAAACCTTTTTGATTCTTCTTTCTCCTTCAAGAGGTATTCTAGGCTGTTCACATATGACACTTGGCTAACAACAGGAGGCTGAGACAACTGTAAGTGAAATAAATTTAGAAAGTACCGCAAGGTATCAGTTAATTCTGTGTTAGACAATAAACATGATCAAACCAGAAACCTCCAATTTTAATGACATCTACTTGGAAGACAAAAACTCAAAGAAGTTTTTCAGGAGACCCCAAAACCAGCAGAGTTAATAGTTTCAGATTAATAGTTTCAGTCTCTCGGTCCCTTGACAATAATCAAATCTCTCTCAGTGATTAAACTGTGCTTCACAGTGGAAAAGAAAAGCAAGTGTCTGCCTCTCTCCTTGTGGCTGACCTCCAGCTAACCTTCACAAGGAATATCAGCATCAGAAATCTTTCACCTCACTGCTTTATTATTATCATTCACCAAGACTCTGAGAATCCCCATTCTTGTGCATGAGACAAAAAAACTCCAAAAATGATTAAGTACCTTTGTTACTTTCAGAAGTCCCTAAAGGGCAAAGCACCAGTGTTGGCTAAATCATCCCCAAAAATCATCAGACAAAACAAAGCTTCCTAAATCCTAATACAAATCCAAATCAAGCATCTAATAAATAGAATTAAAAACCAAAACAACACACAAAGAAAGTCTTAACCACTAACAAAATCAGTACAGTTTTCAGTAGCCAGCGTTTTATTCAGTAGCAGACAATACAGACTTTAAGTCTTTTATGGCCATGATTTGGTTCTTTGGACAACCCTTCTGACAACACCTTCTTAAATTGGTAGCCACTTACCAGGAACAAAGCTTCTTCCTATGAGCTCATTCATTTTAGGAGAACACAATTCAATAACAGCATTCCCTCTCAATTGGCACCTACTCTGGTATTTGAAAATAGCTTTCATACATAACAAGCAGCATGTCTTTGTGTGGGAAATCTTGTGGGAAAGCTGAAGTCCTCTAACCTTACTTTCTATCTGGTTAATATGTCTAAAATGACTGGTGAACAACTGAGAAATCAAGATTTTATGCCAATGTGCACAGGTGCCCCTTTTTACAAGGCCAGGGAAGAATGCTAGTATATGCCAAATCCATGGTCATGGAAATTTTGGGACAGTTCTTAACTGTGCTGTCTTACTTGGCCATTAATTATGCAGAAACAGGATAGGCCAACTGCTGCGGCCACATACATGTTTCACAAACATTTGATCTAGTCTACATCTGCTTATCAGTCTTAACCATTAATTATGTGGACATGTTTGTTGATATGGTGGAATACACATGTAGCCACAGAATTCTGATCTATGACATGCTTGCTTAATGAATTATAAGGCCAGTTAAAATAATTATGGCTGTTCAACATAGAATCATAGAATAGTTAGGGTTGGAAAGGACCTCAAAATCATCCAGTTCCAACCCCCCTGCCATAGCCAGGGACACCTCACACTAAACCATGTCACCCAAGGCTCTGTCCAACCTGGCCTTGAACACTGTCAGGGATGGAGCACTCACAACTTCCCTGGGCAACCCATTCCTGTGCCTCACCACCCTAACAGGAAAGAATTTCTTCCTTATGTCTGATCTAAACCTTCCCTGTTTAAGCTTTAACCCGTTACACATTGTCCTGTCATTACGGTCCCTAATGATGCATCCCTCTCCAGCATCCTTATAGGCCCCCTTCAGATACTGGAAGGCTGCTATAAGGTCTTCATTCAGTCATATTCGGAAAAGCAACATTTGAACTTTAGGTTGATCTGTATTACCTAAAATGTGAGTTAGGTGGTTTTTAAGTTATTTTGTTGGGGTTTTTTTTTTTAGTGGATAGTATATGTTCAGATTATTTATCTTTAATCTCTGATTTTTATCTACTTCATAAATAAAATAGCATTTAATCTGTTCATTAAGTGTTAACTTTTTGCACTTCGCGTAAGGGTCTCTTATGAAATTGTGTAGAACAGGTGGTTTATTTCAGACAAAATCTTAGTAAAATATAGAAGTTAAGCTTTTTTTTTTTTTTACCTTTTTGTCAAATCCCTAAATATTTAGTGCAAGTTCCTAGTTAAGAATACAGCTTTTGTCCAATTTCTTTAAACTCTGGGAGTCTTAGTACATCTTGAGAAGTTGAGGCTTAAGTTACTTTGTTTAAACTTCAAAAACTGAAAGTAGGACAGTTTTTTCTTTCATTACTCACTGCAAAATCAAGTCAGGTGCAGCCACACTGGCTGCAAAACCATGCCACATTCTTCTCTTTGATTTTTCTCATCTGTGACAGAGATTTCTGGTACAAAGGATCAAAAGTCAGACATGCCTTTTGAAAAATGAGAAAATTCAGGGTTGTAAAAGTAACATGAGAGTTAAAGAAGACTGACTTTTTAATAGTTAGCATTTCCTTAATTTTCTTTTTTTCCCTCTTTCCCCCCATTTAAATATATCAAAACACTGAAGCACAAAGAGAATTTGGGATGAAAGATTAAAGATGACTCAGCCTCCATCAATGTCTGCCCTGTTTTTCTTCTTATGAAAAAAAATCTTTTACCATATTGTAGGCACTAAAACATAGATTTTGCCCATCAGAAATAATGAGACGTTTCAATCTGTAGATTTTTGCTTGATGTTGGAAAATGACACTTTTTTAATGTTTAGGGAGCATAACACTTGGAAGTATTTCACGCTTCAGAAGTGACAAGCCTATATGACTATATTATGTGGTATTTTACTTTGGTCCACTATATATTTAAATATCTTTTGCAAAGTACAGTACAAGACGTTTTTTTAACATGTTATATTCTGCTGTACCATAAAACCCCTGAACTGAATTCAGTCCAGCAGGTCCCTAGCAAACTTCAGTTAATGTCAATGAAGAGTCTCCAACTGAATATAATGGAAACTAAAGGACATCCTTCTCAAATACTGATGACCTCATTTTCTGAAGGTCCTGAAATGAGGGTGCACTCTGTCCTAGGCTGAGCCTTTCATGTATTGAAGCCTTCATTTGAACTCTCTTGGTTTCCAAAAGGCCGGTCTCCAAATTTGCATCTCTTCCTGAGGATCATTAGTTGAGGGCTATGAAGATGTATGGTTTCACTGTAAAAGGGTATGCTTCCATACAGATATCGTTAGGTATATGCTGTTTCCAGAAGCAGGTGAATCCTAAAGTCAAGAGGTTGCATGTAAGATTAAAGAGGGGACTAAAGAAAAGGTCACTTCCTGTTCTGCCATCTATTCTTACCAGCATTAGAAACCTGCAGATAACCGTGTTAAAACCAGTCCCCTGGCTGAAATGTGAGAGGTGTACAGGAATCCATTAAGCTGTTTAAAATTTACTAGAGTAACACTTGCTAGGTTTGAAGCACCTTCCCCTCGAGGACCGGAACTGGTGCTGTCTAAGCTTGATCGTACTAATCTCACAAATACTGTATTATGGTAAGTATCATTTCTTACAGATAAGGCTGTTGAGACACAGACAGATAACATACCCCTACGTAATACAAGACCCAGAAATAAAACACAGTCTTTATTTATTATAAAGAAATTAGGGAGTAAATTGCAAATGACTGTTTGCCTCTCCTTAAGACTGCTACTGCCTAGCAACGATTGCCAGATAGGATAAACATCATTAACAGAGGAAAGTTTAATGTCTGAAAGACATTAGGAGTGCTGACGTGTGGTCTTGAGGTGTTTCTGTACTACTTTAAGATATTATCTGACTTTTCATTTTGGGTCTAAGAGTAGCCCCAGCCTTGGACACAGTATGTGTATGCATGTGTGTGCACGCTCCTGTGTATAGAATGGAATACGTATTGCAGCAATGCTTATAATGAAGTATAGTAGGGAAATGCTTCTGCAGCCAAAATAAAAATTAGAAATCTTGCATGCTACATACAGGCGGTTCTCAGGAAACCATTCAAGCTCTCTTCCTGCCAGGCTGGGGAATATGCCTCTTAATTTCCCCTGACAGAAAACACATCACCTCATCAGCAAGCCTAGAAAATGACAAAACATCCCTGCTGAAAAAGACCGACTGCCAAATGCTTTCATTGCTACTGCAGCAAGGGGTACAGGGAGAGGAGGGTCATGCTTCAGACCTTTCAGGGGAGTAGAATAATTTACCTGTAGAGTCCCACCGTTACGCTTTGTGTTGCTGCAAAATGCTGATCTCATAGTCAAGGTGTGACCTTTGGAGAACTAATTTGAGCCGGAGGGTACACAGCTATTTAACTCTGAAAAGAATAATTTATAGTCCTGAATCTGGATAGTATGAAGTTCTCTTACAGTGTTTGAGCCAAAGCAAGCATCTTGATGCAAAATCTACACCTGCAGATCTCTTACATATTTAAGCGATGGAACAAATGTGGTTCGGTCACATACTGTGCTGTGTGCATTAGTGGTAATCTCATCTGAAGTTGCTGTGCAGTTTCTTAAAGGTGTTGTAGCAGTAGTAATAACAAAATTTGAATTTATTGAAATACTTGCTGTTGCAGTTTGACTTAAATGAGTGTTTTAGATAAACCTCAACATTTGTGGGAATCGCTGCATTTCTGAGTCATGTAATTACATTCAGAGTCTGTATGTCAAATAATACATCAGGACAAAGGGCCTTTATAGGCTGTTGTAACATCATTACTTCAGTATATTGCTGAGCTTTTCTTTCTTCTTTTATAAACCAAAATTATGACGGGATGAGAACATTTCATCATGACTCTGTGTATTTGTGGAACTCTTACACCAGCATATTTTTCCCCACACTAAAGGAATACCTTTATGAATCAGAGTGACAGAGATCAATGGGATGTGTGTGTATATATATATATATGCACATTACCTCTGCTAAGTATACTAATATTGTATTTTTATATAAATATACTACAATGGATCAGCTTCCTATTACAGTGGAATTACACAGTCACATAGAGGACTGCATAAGTCACATTGCCGCATGAATGGTTCTAGTTCTCATGTTGCAAAGATGATTTTCAAGCTGTGAACTGGGTGGAAACTGTTGCTGTCATGTCTGCATTAAGTGTTTGGACAGCCTGAAACTAAAGCCTGGAGAGTTTTGAATGTCTCTCTTTTCATTTTGGTGGGGATTAGACTCTTGGCATGTAGTGAAATAGAACACATTGGAATAATTCAGGGTTTCCGAGAGCTGCTGAAGTGATGAAATCTATGGCTGGAAGATTTTCTATCATATAGCTGGGTGGTCATCTGTGACAGGAATGGTCTCCATTTGTAATTTGTGAGGTGAACAGCTGCCAGTTATTTAGCAGAAAGAGCAGCCAGAGGATCCTTGGTAAAAGAGTGGAAGAGAGAAATGTTCCTGCGGGCCACAAGTTCTGCGCCTCCTGCATCCAGCTGTGTAGAGATGGTGGCTGCAGCAGGTGATTAGACCTTTGTAATGTGCCCTCTGCAGGATGCAAAATCCTCCCAAGCTGCATGTATGTACATATAGGTGTATTTTGTATGTACATATGTGTATTACAAACATAAGTAACATACATATGTGGGAAGAATATGGTTTGGCACATTGGCATTCTGAACCGGATGGAGGTTTTTATTGTATATCATGCTCTCTGTCAGTAGTGTTCAGATCCAGGTCTTGACCAGCAATGAAATTCTGATTTTCATTTAGGTATATGTTGTGACTTTGAACATTTCAGAGCTGAGCTTACTGGCTGAGGCATTTCTCTTGTATTTTATATTTATGACTGTAATAATGGTCTTTCATTGGCTTGGGTTCAAAGATTTGTGCATTGTACTGATTTGGGCGTGAAGAAATATTAAAACTCTGTGAGTAGCTCCTTTGGTTTCAGTGAGTTTAGGAAAACTTAGTGGCTTTAGAAAATGCAGCTGTTTTTCTCCTAAGACGTATGCAGAAATCTAGCAGATTAGCGAAGCAACTGGCCTGTCTCAGAGTTTTGTACAATCAGTCCCCATAAGCCTGTTAAACTTAATTTGGATAAAGAATTCAGTCCTGATTTTAGCTGTAAATCCCTTGCTTTGCCTTTACAGAGCATGTCTGAGGACGTTGTAGCAGTAGGTTTTTTATTTGTGCAAGTTGTTTTTTAACAGGCCCTATTTTAAAATCTTATAATGAAAGTATTTATTAGGAAATAAATGTAAGAACAATTCCCTCAGAGCCAGGAGGGGGTTGTGGTGGTAGCTGGTTTATCTGCTTGCTGCTGGTAATGACATGGTGCAGTACTATTTAATGAAATATAATTTTAGCAGGGGTGGGGTTTTGAAGTCCTTGAACATATTAGCACTTATAATCCTATGTAGGGTAAGGAGTGAGTAATGCAGTGAAAATGAGTCCCAAGGACATAATTATAGGAAACTGTTTGCTTGTGGACTGCTTGTCCTGCCAACATGAAGAAGCAGGCACACTGAGAAGGACACGGTTAGAGAAATTTGAGGAATATAATTGGGGTGTGCTGGCGAGACTGACACAGAGCAGGCATCTCTTCTGTCTCCTCTGATGCTTCACATCACTTTATGTCACTTATTTGAAGATGTCTGGGCATCTCTTTAAAATTGTCCTGTTGGACTTGAACATGGGAATAAATTATTTGTATTGCAGAATTCCTCTGCATTTTAAAGATGCTTACATTCAATGTTAATAATGGAGCTCCTCATTTAATTCAGTATATTGCTGCTCCTTGCAACCAGCCGTAAATTCTCTACAGTCCTGTATGTGCTGATACACTAGAAAATGATGTATCTTGTTTATTAGTTCAATATCATCAAATAGCCAGGAGAATTCATACAGGAGGCATTGCTACACAGGGCTTTTGCCTGCAAAACAACTCCAGCAGTGCCAATGGGAGGCTGCACATTTCTGTCTCATACAGCGAGAGCTAGGAAGAAATAGGTTTTGATGTGCCTTCAAGTGCAAACACAAACTACATGGAGAGGACTTGCTTTCTTGTGCGTTGTTCCTGGCAGCACTGGCTTAGCAAACCAAGTTCACCGGTAATTGTTGCCAACTCTTTACTCTTTTTGTGTATTTTCCAGATACAGCTGGCAGGAATTTGTTCGAGCATTTTATTTGTTGGTGTACAAGAAAGGCAGGTTTTTTGTGTTCTCTCTTACCGGTATAGCTTGCCACAGTTCTTACAGGATGAAAAAGAAATGAGAAGATAACTCTGAACACCTTTGTGGAAGAACTCCTAAAATGACAGATCTGAATAGTTGCTTTTAGGAGTTGTGCTGCTGCCTCATTTTCAGTGAGATACATGAGATTTTGCCTGCTCATGGGGGATTCTCTTCAGAAATTAAAGTTACCACTTCCAGTGTGGAGACACATTTGAATGTGATTGAGCTACAGTTGCATTACAGCTCAGGAAGTCCCACTTCCCATTATCTTTGCTCTTGTCTCAGAAGAGATGCATGCTCTTAGCCTGTCCCTGTTGTGAAGGAAGAAATTGTAGCTCAAGACACAACAAAAGGTCGCTTGGGTCTGGCTCAGGTGTCAGCTGGAGTCCAGCAATGCCATCTTCCACACCGTGACTTCAGTGATAGTGCTTAGATCCAGTGATCTAACATTTGCAATACAGCATAAGAAAAGACAAATTGCACAGCAGTACAGTTGGAGACCACAGTTTTTAAGAGGCTGAAAGCAATCTTTTAAGATCTTTCTCACTTCCTAGTGGGTTCTGTCACATCAGATTCAGTTTACACCTTTGTAATCTTTATGAGGGCAAGTGGTGGCAGTCTAATTCCTAAATTTACTTCCTGTCTCTCACTGGTGACAAAATACATACTTCGCACTACTACAGACCAGATCGTAATAACATCATTAGAAATGTGTAATGTGATATATGCTAATAGCGTAGAGTGTAGCTCATGAATATTTGGCATTTTCTTCTTCCCAGTTGCTTCGAAGTTTAAAGAGAATTTTCTCATTTGAGCCTGTCACTTCTGATACCGATTCATCCTTTAATGTCTTCCAGCTTGCCACTTTAGAATTCCCCCCAAAGAAGCTCTTTGGAAACAAGGATGAACGAGTGATTGCAGAACGACGGAGTCACTTAGAGGTAATGCCAACTTTTTAACAGGCTTCTGAGAGGTATTTAGGTGGAGAATTCTCTGCTTGACCACCAGAAACCATTTCCATATGGTCAAAGCTAAATAGCCTGCTTCTATCAAGTTACTTGCTGCCTCGTTTAACACAGGAGATGGCAGCAGTAGATTGCAAAGTAATGAAACATGCCTTAACAAAAGAAATTAATCCTAGTCTATGAAAAAAACCATCTCTTTAGAGATACTCATAGGAGGTATGTTTATTTAAGGGGGAAAGGTTGTGTGTGAGGTAAGTGTAGACAGATGGTCTCTGTTAAAGACAAGATTAAAAAAAATATTGCTACTTTAAATGCAGTTTGTTAGCAGAAGATTTGCTATTTTATCATAGTTACTATATCCAAATATGACAGAAGAAAAGCAATATTTAGGCATCTTTGAGCTTTATTTTGTAAGCCAGCTTTCTGAGCGTTTTGGGTATCTTTTCCCTTTTGATTAATTTTAAAAAGTAATTTTACTGTGGACAAGGTTACTGACTTAATGAGGATTTGTGGGGGTTTTTGGTTGTTCTGCAGTGCTGTGCGAATGACATAATTTTGACTCCTATCACACATTAGGTCTTCAAATTTCTATGTTAATGAGTGTGTTATTGCAGCCCAGGGGCAGGAGGTGGGGTTTTGGGAAAGAAGAGGCGTGAACAAAGACTAAGCCATACGCCCTGCAACTCTATTATAGCCACATGGGGATTACCTGATCATGCAAGTCATTACAAATTATATTCTTTGTAGAGCTAAAGTAGCATTAAGTACAGATTTAGAGAAATTAATATAAAAGTAGATTGCTTCCAACTGGAATCTTTTCTTGCATATTTTGATTTTTTTCTATGTACTTCACCTTTTCTTTGATCTGTCAACAAAACATCCTCCCGCTGACTTTTGATGTGAGGCTGTTATACATGTACAAAATGTAATCTGGGGTATTTTGCTTCATGTCCTCTATAAAAGGCATAAAGTCATGGCCATGTTCCAGCCTAGTTCTCTGTTTGTATATTTTTGTACCAGTTAGAAATTGAATCCGTTAATCTTTCTGACCTTTCATTTATTTACTAACAGATTTTATTGTAATGTTTCTAGATGATAAAACTGCTGTGTATAGTGATGCTTTAATCATGGTATTATAGTACTTATAGCTCTCTATATAGCCAGATTTTTAGCTTAAAGTTAAATTGCATGTGTTTAAGTCATTAAAACTTCATTCCCTATATATTTTGCAAACATAATAATATGACCACTGTTCACATGAGTATGTTTTGCCATATGCCAGATAGCACGGTTGGCCATGCCACCCAGTAATCCTGACAAATCAGTCAGTGTTGGAGAAACTAAAGATACCCTGTGACCTAAGGGAAAGTTAGATAAAGAGGATAAGGAGCCAAACAAATGTTACCATCCTTGCCATGAGGAATTTAACGCAGCACACTGATCAGTGCTCCATTATGTCTGGATCCCTAATCATTGTGTTTTCTTTTCACTATATATTTTGCAGTGGTTTGCTCTGGCTTTGCCAGCAGCTTGAGAGTTTCAGCTAACATAGCTGCAGCCTTCTTGGTGGAGGGTTAGAGAAACCACCTAAGTATTTGTGGTTTCCAAAGTCATGTAATGCTTTGAAGGCTTAAAGCATATCTTCAGTGACACTGTGAAAATGGAAGTTATACTGTGATAGTGAAAGAGGGCCCAGACACCAGTTCTATTTAAAACACTGGCTGTTATTGCCTCATGGATTTCAGTCCAGTATGAACCTTGAGCACACTTCAGTGCACTAACCAGAAAGCAGTAAATGGATGGATTGCCTCTGTAAGAGATGTGTTTTCTTAGCCTTTGACCATAGTGTATTTCTGACATGGGAATTCAGTCAGGTAAAAGGTGAAGGCATTAGACCTTGGTAACAAGTAGGAACATGGCTTGTATTCAGTTGGTTTTCATGCTTGATCCTGTACCTCAATTTGCTGAAAACCCTTTGTAACCTCCTTCAAGCCTCACAGATGATGTGTTGTAATGGCTATAGTATAGTATAAAAGCTGACTTTATTGTTCCACATGGTTAGTAAAGAGCTAATGAGCTAATACAGCATTTTTAGAAAAATCAAAACAGCTTCCAGGCCAACAAAAATGTATATTCTTATCCAGTGTCTGACCTTATTGGCTAAAAATAGATGACAGCCTGACAAACATCAGCCCAGTAAGTGTTCTGAACAAATATTCTGTATTGTAGAGTCATTAGTAGAGTCTCATCCTGATGGTGGATGACAAAGAAATTACTCTGCTCTTCCAGCTTTTACTTTAGGTGTTTATACATCTTGAATAGGCTGTGACTTCATGTTGTGTTTTCTGTGAACTTTTTGGATTGAAGCAGGGTAGTACAGCTTCAGATAGTCCAGTACTTTCCACAGGACATCTCTGAGCAACAGCAGTTTCTTTTTTTTAGTTTCCTTTTTCTTTGTTAAGTATGCACATAAAAATTAACATTCAAACTCCAGTATACACCTGTGTGAGGGGTAAGACAATTTAAGCTGTCATTTCAGTCGAACAGCCTGACTAGAGTATTTGCTGGTGTTAGCAGTCGGTTACTGAAATGGCCTTGCAGGCTCTTTTCTTGACATCAAAATTAAATTGCAGCTCTTCAAGTCTGATCTGGGAAAATGCAGCAGATAGCCTGGGAGTCACTGTAGGTTAAAACTACTCTTCCAATTAGCAAAATGTACAACAATCAGAGATCTGGTTCTGGTGCAGATATCTAAACTGTTACTGATTTGAGTGGCTTTGGCTTTAGTCAAGGAAATCTTCCTTGTGTCTAATTATAAGAAGATTTGTCTAAAACCTTCTTTGTGGGATGGTTTTCTAGGAAGAGTTTGGTTTTTTCCTACGTATCACCTCTCAAATTCTTGCCCACAGTAGAAGTGCTGAGGACAGCAGTGAGGTTTGTGGTACCTTTCAAGGCAACAGGTCAGGGGGGCTGGGTGAAGGATGTGTTTTAAGATTGTCATGAAGAGTTACCTTATTTCAGCTTGAGATTGGTAGTGGACGTATTTCACTGTAATGGAAGTTAAATTACTTGGAGTAAAAAACTCCAGAGAGCCCCAAATTATGAGGATTGTAATTTAAAATCACAGTAAATGTAAAGCTCATGTAAAACATTAAGTCCTTTTATTTATCCTAGCTGGTACAGATGCTTAAGAACCAAAAGCTTCCCCATCCTTGTTGGTCCTTGTTGGTAGGAAAGCACAGTATGAGTACTGTTTTTCTGTGAAACACACGTAAGAAGTCTTTGATCTCTAGTGTGATACAGACACTTTGGGGTTGGGGTTTTTTTGATGTAGTATTAAGACTTTTGAGCAAAATCTTACATTTCCATAGAGGTTTGGAAAAATTACATGCAAGTTTTCACAAATGTTTTGCCTACACATCTTAAGAGAAAACACCTAAATTGTGTTTAAAATTACCTATCCTAAATGCCCTACTACAATCTGCTAATTCAGTATTTCATCAGGGACCTGTTGCAGGGCAAAACTCTAAATTAATTGTTCCACAGTCTAAAGACTGTAATTTCACTTCACAGCCAACCTTGCTTGATTAAATCCGCCTTAAATGAAACAGCCAAGAATTCTTTTGATTAAAGTTAATGAATAGAAGTTAGTGTGTATCTATCCCTTCATGCAATTAGAAATCAGTAGATAAGAATACAAGATCCTTTTTCTTTTTTAAATTAAATCAGATGGTGTATATTCCTTTTTTATTTTTTAAGCAAAAACTTCATAAAGGAAATGCATATCACAAGAGATCCGTGATTCGGTGAGTGTATCTGTTCCCATTTTAACTGCAGAGTATCTTTTATTCCGTGGTGAGTTGCTTGATCTGTCAATGACAGTAAAAAGAAGTTTTCCTGAAATACCAGCTTCTTTAGGTACTGCATCTCTGTATCGTATCATTCTCCTGATCATTTTTCTTCTTTTAGACCCAGGCTTTGTTGTAGGAAGGAAGATTATTATTAGCCCCAGTTTCCCGTTATGCAGCCAGAAAAGCTGGGCAGGAGTCTAAGCTGACATAGCAGATTGAGTTGTGTTTCTTGACTCCTTGGTCAGAAGCCTTGCAGCCATGGACCCACAAGGCTTTCTTTTCTGCTCTTGCTGTCACTAGCATGCTTAGGAAAAAAAACAATTGTCGTGCTCACAGAATCGCAGTAGGTTATTGCTGAAAGGAAAGCAAAAAGTCCCCCAAGCCTTGGCCTGTTTCCTTGTCTCTGTTCCCTGTTTCTTGTTCCCTATTCCCACTGCTGCATTTCCTCACGTTTGTTTGTGGACAGCAAAGGGCAACAAACAAAATCCCTGATCAGGGATGCATGATCAGAGAGCTCAGTGGTCGGTAAGAGTCGTGTGTTCCCTTTTGCTGCCACTTACAGAGCTCAAAGAATGAAAGGTCAAACCGTAACAGTATGGTAGGGTAAGCTTACGTCAAGTTTTGGAGGAGCACATACATCTTCCTGGTGTTGTCTCTGAGCTTCTTTTATTCTCTTGGTACTTTGAACCTCTTTAAAAGGTAGACACGCTCAATTTATTTAAAATTAATAATACAATTGTCCTTAACCTCCTCACTTCCTAATGTCTGCTGATGAGGTTTTCAATGATAGGTGTTAATGCAAGAGGCAGAAATAAATCTTGTATGAACTTCATAATTCAATTTTGCTCTCAAATCTGTAGAACTGGCAGGGGAGAGCATCGAAGACGCTGAACTGACTGAAATATTGCTGTTACCTACAGTCAAAGCGAAGCTTCCAAAAAAAGGTTCTTTAACTTAGTAGCCAAATGCTTTGTTTTGTATTTAGTTTGTATTCTCACTCAAGTTCCTTTGGAGGTGGTAGTTTCTGGGGGATTTTGTTTTTTGGTAAAAGGTTCTAAAGCTGGTGAGATTCTGCTGGGTTTGCATGGCTCCAAAAATGTGGTTTTTAAGGAAAACATGAAATAATGAAAGTAGCATCTTTCCTTCAACTTGCATTCATTCTTGCTATCTAAATGTGTAGTTAGTTTCAGAATTAACACCTCGGTGGCAGACAGTAAAAGAATCATCTGAGGGGAAAAAGATCTCAAATTTGGGCAAAGGGAATGTTTGAGTCTGTTTGAGACCTCATTGCTTGAGGTTTTCCTTGAAGTCATGAGGGCAGAAACATTTTAATGACATTGGAGATCACAGAATGGTTTGGGTTGGAAAGGAGGTTGGACTACAATCATGTAGTTCCAGCCCTCTGCCATGAGCAGATGATTCATCATCTGAATATTCAATATGAACTTCATGAGTACATCCCACCAGCCTTTATACACAGCCTC
>JBCJKH010077474.1:0-21108 GCA_039877255.1 Loriculus beryllinus | reverse complement strand
TGTGCTCTTTGAGGAAGTGCCTCTTAGCTTTTTCTATCCACACGCGTCAGTTTAAGCTTTACAAAAGCTCATTCCTGCAGGGATAATCCTTGGTGAAAAGCACAGAGTGGGTGCGTCCCAATCCCCCTGTGGCTCTCAGCTCTCCCAGTGCCCTCCTGAGCGCTGTCCTTGGAGCTGTGTGGTGCAGAACACCCCAGCCAGTGGCAGTGCCAGCCCCGAGGAGCAGCAGCAGCTCCTCACCCCGTTCCTCACCGCCTCTTAGTGCCTGGCGGCCACACACCTCCAGGGCTTCACCTTGGCTCCGGCTCCAGCCCCGGCCCTGCCAGCAGCCTCTGGTGCCCAGTGCCAGGCACAGGGCTGCTGTCGGAAGCATGCTCCCTGACTTGGGAGCCTGGAACCCTTCCTGCGCTCCGAATTAGAGGTTTCGGAGGAAAGAACCAGCTTCTTGTGCCGGTGCCTTGCTGGGGCTGGGCTGTGCTGTGGTACACGCGGGACAGCCGTCCCTCTGGCCAGGGTTTCGGCTTCATTTTCACGTGCTTCAGATTGTTCCCTTAAAGACCCTGATGATCCCGTTGTTTGTTTGCCTCCAAGCGGCACCGTGCCTGTTAGAGCATCACTTAGCATTGCACTTGGGCTTTGGCACTGAAAGGAGGAGGAGGAGATGTGTTTGGGATCGTGAGCTGCAGTGGCACAGAGCACTTGTCCCTGGTGCACCCCAGAGGCTGTTCACAGCAAGGCATTTCTGGAACTGGGCTTTGGGCTCCTGGGTCACATCCTTCTGGTTGTGCATCACCAGCGCAGGAGGTCTCTCCGTGTTTGGAATTGGGCGGTTTCACTGTCTGTGCCCCAAAGAGCTGGGAGCTGCCAGTGCTGGGGAAGGGTGCTCAGGGAAGGCCGAGGGAAGAGGAGTGAAGAAGTCTCCAGTGCTAGAGAGACTTGAATGGGTGTGCTGTGGTAACAGGAGCCCGAAAACCCTTCTGCACCCTGCTCTCAAACAGGTACCCTCTGTAGGGACAATACCCTGAGAGGCAGCAAACGAAGCTGCTTCCTTCCCACCTCCTGGCAAGGTGCTGGGCTCTGGGAGGCTGTTGGGAGCCTTTCTGGGGCAGGGACTGTGTTTTCTGTTCAGCACAGCAGGTCTTACATGCAGGGCCTGCTTTTGGAGATGGGTCAGTAACCTCTGTCCTGCTCTCCCCGTGTGCTAGGTCGCTATAAAGATAATCGATAAGACCCAGCTGGATGAAGAGAACCTGAAGAAGATATTTCGAGAAGTTCAGATCATGAAGATGCTTTGCCACCCACATATCATCAGGTTATACCAGGTAGGAGCACCCCCTGCAGTGTGTTTTCTGCCCCTTTGTACTATGGCTTTACACTGTCTGTTAGTGGGAAAGTCCTTTCTGTTTCCAAGGTCTCGGAGTACTTTGATTGAGGGAGCAGGGGGAAAGCGTGGCTGATCCTCCTCTTTCTGGGAGATGATGCTTCCGCTGTGGGCTGGCCTCTTGCCATTTGTTTATGGCTACTGTGTGCTTTTCAGCTTCCCAGTTGAAACCGGATGCGGGCTCCCCTCCTCTGTGTAAGGGAGCAAGTGAGTCTCACCCGCTAGCACAGAGCTCCCCTGCTCTCCTCTCTCTGACCATTTACCCTGTGGCCCGAGGACTTGCTGATCCCTCCCTGCTTGCCTGGAAGGTGATCAATAGCACCTGGGAATATTGTTTGCAGACTTGTTCTCCGGCTTGTTTGACATTCCTGGTGTGCAAACAGAGCCGCATCCCACTGTGATGCCTCTGACACACGTGTTTGTGGTGCCCCTCCGACTGAACAGTCAAATAGAGCAGCAGGGAGGTTGCAACAGGCCGGGGATGCACAAACAGCACCAGTGTGGTGGGAGCAGAGGGATAAAGGAGGCCACCCCCTTGGTCAACCATTAAATGCTGCTTTGGGAGCCGGTGGCCAGATGAAAGACTCCCTCCCTGGGCCTTTCTGATACAAGGTCTCAAGCAGGGATTTATAACTAGAGAGGAGTGCTCAAAAGCTGTGTACAGGCTCTCCTCTGTGGCGTGCAGTCCTGGTTCTGGAAGCTGTGGGATGGAGTCCCCTTCCCAGGGTCCTGCCAGAGCTGGTCAGAACTGCCAGGTTCAATGGGTTTGTCTCCTCAAGCGCTGTGTGCTGCTCAGCTCGGCCTCATGGATGTGAGCACTTAGTTGGACTCCAAGGAGTTAAAGCTGAGTAGAAGTGACAGAGGTTAATGTTTAGCTCTTTAGGCCAAACCACAGAGTGTGAGATGCTTGCAGCAGACGCTGCAGAACTGCAGCGTTTTGCAGGTACTTGGGGAATGCTGCTTTGCAAATGGACTCCTTTTTAATAAGCCCTTTTTCACCCTGGTTATTCCATGTATGGTTTTGAGACGACACTGGGCGGGTGACACTTGTGGCTTGGCTTTGCTAAGGTGAGGGAAGAGTGCCCACTGCGGAGGGTGTTCCGCCCTGTCTGATCTTCCTGGGCATCCAGTGACATTGATTTTTAGATAACAAACCACTAAACCTTGGAGTTGGTGTTTTGGAGCCTTTCACAGCTTTTCAGTGGGAATCTGGAATAAATGGCACTTTTAAACTCGCTGTGACGGGCTCTGGACCGCCAGCTCCAGAATAAACTGGTGGCCTTGGCACAGTGGGCTGCTGCAGCAGACTTCTACAGATGTGTGTCGCAAGAGGGGTCTTACCTGGCTGAAACACACAGGGCTCCCTGAAGCAAAGCCTGTGCTCTGCCTCGTGTCTGATGGGTCTTGGCTCATTCCAAAGTCACTTCTTGAGTCAGTGAATGTTCCCCCTTTGGCAAGGTTGGTGGTGGTTTTAGTGCCTGCAGTGGCCTGGGTGGTTGGGAAGGTGAACTGGTTCCCCTGTGGCAGCCCTGAGAAGTCTCCAAGGGGAGCAAACACTAAAGGGAGGGCAAGGACAAGAGAAGGAAGGCACAAGTGAAGTGTGTTACAGCATCGCTGGTTAGAATTTGCCATTTGATCCTTAGGTGCCCCAGTTCCTGTCTGTTCCGTGGCACAGGGGAGTTAATATTGTTGATTCAGTGCAAGCACATGGTATAGAAAGGGTCAATTCTTGTTTAGCTACGCTTTTTGCAGAGGGCAGTGTCCTTAATGTGTCCCTTCTCTGTCCTTGTGCCCAGGTCATGGAGATGGAGCGGATGATTTATCTAGTGACCGAGTACGCCAGTGGAGGGGAAATATTTGGTGAGTACATTTACTGCATTCTTTAATCAGATAATGCACTTGGTCAGCTCCAGGAAACTGAAAATGGCTGCCACGCTCTCTTGCTGCAGCTGAGGGATGCCCTTCAGCCTGAAAACTTTCCATTGATGACAGGAGCAGAGAAATAAATGATACCAACTCAGTGGGAAAATCCCTTCCGTAACCTCTGCTGCTTGTTTGGGTTCCATTGGCAGGTGCCGCCCTGCTTTGATGCCGACTTTGGGATTACAGGTGTTGGGAATAGTCACCTGGTTGGCTTTGGAAGCGTTGCTGAACGCTTGGTTCCAGCAAGCTGTATGAAGCTTGTTGACGAGAGCGGAAACGTCGATGTTTGTTAGTGGCTTTCAAAGAAACAGGCAGTCCCGTGGCTCTGCTGTGTTCTGTTCCCGGAGCCATGCGTGTTCTTATCTTCTGAATACCTGATGTTATCTTAGCCTGTGTTAGTTACATCCATTTTCAACTCCATTGTCTGCTAACAATGTTTTGGCTAAGCTTTCTTGACCACAGAAGCTGTTCTTTACAGGAAAAGACACAAGTGCGAGAACTGGTGGCTGATCCCTGCATTTATTTCATTACCGTGACCAGTATGAAAACCTGTAGAGATGGAAATACAGGTGCACACTGGGATCTGTACTGGCTCTGCCCATGTGAGATGCAGAAAAGGGGGAAATCCTCTGTGCTTGACTGGAGCTGGCTTCACTTTGCTTGCAGGCAGTGTCCTTGGGAGGACAGTCACATACAGCCTGTCAGCTAAATGGAGCTGCTCTCCTCCTTGTCCTCTTGAGCCACTGCAGAAGATTGGCTTTCAGTGTCAGGACCTCTCACTTTGCTGCAAGAGGCTGCCTTGTAGTTAAAGGTGAAGCTCTTCGTGAAGCAAGAGAAGCTTCAAATTAAGGCAAAGCCAACTTGAGCTGTTTTCCAGTTCCTCAGTACCTTTATAGGTGATTGTCGTGGCTTCTTCCCAGCGTGGTCCATCCCCTTTGGGCTTCCTCTCTGAGAAGGTAACAGCTGAAGGAAGAAGCAAGTGGCAGCTGATGTTGTGGATGGCCTTGTGGAAACCTGACTTCCTCCAGTTGAGCCTCCCAGTTGTCTCCTCAAGCACGAATCACGGTGTGGGACACGCAGCAGCTCCGGGGGCTTGAGACCTCTCTTGCCTTGTGCAGCAAAGTCACTTGAATGTGCCTGAGAGCCCGCTTGCATGTGGATCACCACAGGAGAGCATAAATCACTCCTTACTTTCTCCCTCTTCTGTTGCATTTGGCAGCGATGGGCTCATCTTTTTTTAAAGGCAGAACTATGTGCAAGCTCATATGCAAGCCTGGAATGAATTCTCTTGCTTACAAAAATAGCCTTCTTCATGAGCCCAAGTGCAAATCTAATTGCTTTCTGCACTACTTCATGCTGTAGTAAATTCAGCTCATTAGCATGGCTAATTTCCATTACACTGCCCAGCATTTATCCTGTGGGTAGCAGGGAGCAGCCAGCTCTGGAACAGCACAGAGGCTTGTCCAGAGCAAAGCCCCTGCTGGCCGGGTTTGAGCGTTTTCAGGCGCTGTGGTTGGAGCCGAGAGGGGGAAACCGAAGCCTCAGCTTTTTGTAATCGGGGTTTCCTGAGGAGCCAGCAGGACTTTGTTCTACCAGCGGAAGCAATTTAGAGGGAGGAAGCAGCAGCCCGTTTTGGGAAGGTTTCCTCACGGCCATTAGCATCTCCTGTGCTGAAGGCTCTCACGTCCTCATGTTGGGCAGAGAAGGGCAGTTGTGTCTGGGCACCCCTCTCTGTTCCGTGTGCTTGTGCAGGGTCTTTCAGCTCTCTTTCTTGGTTCCCTCCTGAAGTCTGCATGACCAAGGTTTTAAAGGCGAGCTGCAGAAGGGGCAGGGGCTGAGCACCTCGGCTCTGGATGTGGTGTGAGGCCGAGCACTTGTATCATCTGAGTTACAGTCGTCCTTTTCAGAGCAAGTTTTGTTAGAAGCAAATCTGAGTTGTTTTCCTTAGTGCTTTAAACACCTTCAAGGGCTTAAACTGTGCCATAGAGCTGTCGGTGCAACACTGGCAGTAATGCAGGTTAGAATCTGTAGTTTAAGGAACAGTAGTTTCTCTACGTGGCCTTGGTTTCAGTCTGATTGGAGGCTTCTCTGTCTCCTTGGTTGGAGCCCTGGGAGAGGTTTGCAACCTGTGTGTCTGAGCTGTCGGTAGAAAGGCTCGGAGCTCCTTTGGTGGCCGAGCAGAGCCATGAAGTGTCTTTGATTCCTGTTCCTGGAAGCACTGTGGTAGGCCCCTGCCTGTAAGGCTGCGTGGGGCCAGGAGGAGCCTGGCTTTTGCTGGGGGCTGAAGCACCAACATGTAAATTGTTATGTTTGTCCCTGTGTGTGTTCTCCTTGTGGCTGGGCCTCTGCTTTGACATCACCAACAAATGGATGGCTCCTTTTAAACAGAGGCTGCTCCTTGGTCCAGGTCCCTCGAGTGTCCCTCTTGTGAGGTCAAACAGAACACGGTCTGAAAGTCTGGTCTGAATCCCGCTGTTTCCTATGGCTTCTGTAACTGGTCTGCAGCCCTCACAAGAACGTGGGTGCTTGCTTGCTTGACAGAAGTGCTCAGCAGCACTTCCCTGGTTCATGTGGTGAGCCTGTCTGTGCCTCTGCCCCGTCTCCACCGCTTATCCTCAGCTCTCTGGTGTTGAGCAACGTGGTACCGGTCTCTGCAAGGTCAGGCTGCTTCTGGGATCACAGGGTCACCCAGTACACTGGAAATGGGACTTAGTCCAGCACAGGGAGGAGATGCGAAGCTTCGGCAGCGTTTGCTTTCCAGACAGAAAACAGCTTGAAAGCGTGAGGAGTCTGTCCAGGGGCAAAGAATGGCAACCTGTGTGTCAGCCCTGTCGCTTGACCTGAAGGTGCTTCTTCCTCAGCGTGGGGCTCTTTAATGCAGAGAGCAGCATCAGGTGCTTCACAGGAGTGCAGAGAACAGCCAGGCTGTGCTCTGGATCGGGGTCAAGGCTCCCAGCTGAGCACGGGCTCGTCTCTGTAACCCCTGCAGCACGAGAGGTTTGTGCGGGCTAAGCTGGCAATGGTTAATTTTGGCACGCACTTGCCCTTGGTGGTATGTGAAGTATTCTGTAGCTTCATTGTTTCTGTCCTTCCTCTGGAGCTTGGGCAGAAATGTCAGCGGTCTGAGTGCTGTGCCTACGTGCAGAGCCTGCGGACCGGCTCCGTGCGCTTCTCTTCGGGAAAAATGGGATTTCAGCCTATCCTGCAGCTGGAGCAGGGCTGGCTCGGAAGAGGGACAACTGTGGGGAATGCTGAACCTGGGTTGGGAAAACTGCCCCTGGAGAGGTGTGTAGAAAGACTCCTCCTATAGCAGTGGATTTGATTCCTTGCTTGCAGGAGAACCTCAGGAATACTTGGAGGCGTGTTGGGAGCTTGGAACCTTGCACTCTGCTGTATCAGCAGCCTGCACTCCCGGATTCAGTAAACAGTGGGAATGCCCTTGACTTGTTCAGGAGCTGAGCTGTGCCTGTTGATGGGTGGCAATGGTTAAACTGGAGCAGGCGCTTGCTTAACGCTGCTCATCTTCCTCCCGGCTCCTCAGACTAGAACATGTATGACCCTGTGACTGACTTGATGAGATGTGGCAGGGCTGTTTGAGAGTAAATGTTGCTTTTCCAGGCCGGTGAATGGAGGGTCGTGTTGGGATTGGTGATGGATTTCCCTCCCTAGCCCTGCTTCACGTTTGCTTATGGCAGGAGTTTATCTGATGAGTACAACTGAATTAACAAGTTCTTTGAAACCCAGCTTCACTCTGTTGCACAACGCGAGGAGCGAGCCGTCAGGAGGAGGCTGCTGTGGCTCCGGAGCCGGCAGAGCTGCTCTGATGGAGCTCAGTAATTGGTGTTTACTGCCAGGCAGTTGTGTCACAGGTAGTGGAATTAATGGGGCACTGGGAAAACAGCAGCTCCTGAGCCACGGGGTTGTGTTGTTTTCAAGGTATCTGTATCAAACCCTCCGGTTTAGGGCAGTGAAATGAATGGGGAGGCTCAAGAGGTGAGCCCATCGGTGTTCACTGAGGCCAAGTGCAAGGTCCTGCCCGTGCGTTGGGGCAATCCCAAGCACAAATACAGAGGGAAGTTGATGACTTCAAAGTCTTTCACGCTGGGACAGCTCAGGTAGGGCTGTGTGGCAGTGGTGTGCTGGATCCTTCCCACGCAGCTCCAGCACTGACCCCATGTGGTGCTGGAGCCTGGAAAACAGGCTGGTGCCCGCGTTGTTCCCCGTCTCCATCCTCTGTGTTACCTGTCACAGGAGCGTGAGGAGCCCCTGTGTGAATAACCCCGTGTTCCTCACCCCGTCCCTTACAGATCACTTGGTGGCCCACGGCCGCATGGCAGAGAAGGAAGCCCGGAGGAAGTTCAAGCAGATCGTGGCTGCCGTCCACTTCTGTCACTGTCGCAATATTGTCCACAGAGATCTGAAGGCAGAAAACCTGCTCCTGGATGCGAACCTCAACATCAAAATAGCAGGTGAGCTCAGCCTGGTGGTGTGGGAGGAAGGCAGCTGCTCTCAGGAGTTAATAAATGTGGGCATTGGCTGCTTCCAGGTATTCACAACGAAGGAAACGCAGTGCAGCTAAAGGAAGCTTTGGATTTCTGTGTGGCCTGCTGCCCAGGGCTGGAGCTGCCAGGTTGTAGCCAGGAGATTTGTATCTCCCTTCAAGTGGTGCAAAATAGAAGGAGGACAAAAAGCAGCTTTGGCTTCATAGGCACATATGCAGCTACAGATATGGCGGTGTTCCGATACACTGGGTAACGGGCGAGACTAATGCTAAACTACTGACCTTGTTCTGAGTCCTGCTGCTGGTTTAGGACTTCTCGGAAGCAGGTCAGGCTGGGGGGAGAGAGAAGGAATGGCAAAGCAGGGCTGGCAGTGTCTATGGCAGAGCAGCGAAGGGGAAGCGGCACTCGGGGAGTCCTGTTTGTTGTGTTACTTTCCCTTCTGTACCATCTGTAGGTGTTAGATGAGAGCTGAACGCTTGTCTTGTAGTAAAATGGTTAATAGTTTCCTAGCTTTCTGTCATCCTTGCTTTGTGAGGAGGGAACGGGGAAGGAAGTGAAGGACTTTGACGCTTCCTCTGGACGCTTAATAGTGTGAACCATGTCCTCCCTGGCACGAGGGTAATAACCTGCTCTTCGCTGCTCTGCGGGCAGAAGATGAGCAAGAAGCTGCTGCTGACTCAGCACTTTGTGGCATGTGCTGTGTGCAAAGGGATGCACTAATGGTTTGAGGCCATCTTGTGTTCACGGGGTAAAATCTAAGCCGTGTGCAGGGCGCCAGCAGACAGGAGTTCCAAGCTACCCCAGGTGAGGCTGCATTTCCTGCACGAGTGCCCGCGCTGACAGGCTCTGAACATGGGAGCTTTGGGGTTTTATCTAGGGGAGCTGGGAGCTGTTTTCCTTCCAAATCTCTGCTCCCGGAAGGGAATCCAGAGGACAGCTCCCACCCTGCTGGTGGCACTGTTTGACTTGGCAAGAAGATGTCGTAGCGAGTTGAAAAGTAGCCTGGAAAAGCTGATTGATGGGTAGGGTTTTCCAAGTAGCACGTTTTGTCCCTCTACCTCATCAATTCCAACTTGACAGCACAGCCTCTGATGGGGTGTGTAACTCCAGGTTCAGGCTCCCACCTGGGCAGGCTTTCCGCAGCTACTACAGACCCCTGTTTGCAGCTTCACATCCCTTACCCAGTGTTAGTAAGTAGCACCTTCAAGCCAGTGCAGCAGTCTTGGAGAGAGTCAGTGCTGCTGCTCTCACTCGGCACCGATTGCAAGGGGACTTGTGGAGTTTGGGGTTTTTGATTGCAGCTACACTGGTTTTCCATAAACAGGAGTCAGCAGCGCTGATGCCCTCACGCTCAGTTTTCCCATGGATGCTGTTTCTCCAATGTACCTTCTCGGAGGCTGAGTCAGTCGCTTCTGGCAGTGGGATCACTGGTGTTCCCAGGCAGAGAGTTCAGCCAGGAGTTGAGATGCTTGCTAAACACCCCTGCCTATGGCTGCAGAGGAATGTCATCTATGCGTTGCTGTGCATTTGTGTGCAAGAGCCTGCAATCTTCCCAGGATGAAGCTCCCTGCAGTCTCCCTCTATGGAAACATGAGGGACTGGATCCACTTCTGTAGCACAGAGCTGTTCCTTTAAACATCTCCCTATTCCATGATGACTTTCACCTTGCTCCTCAAAACTGCCCCTTTCCCTCTGCATCTGCTTGTGGAATGAGACCTGGCTGCTCCCTCGGGATTTGCAAACCCTCTCCCCCATGCACTTTTGGAGGCTTTTAGCAAGCCTGCTGTTCTCAGCAGGAGTGGGGCTGGGGGCTCTGCTGGCCTCTGCAGGAGCTGCCTGAAGGAGGAGGAGAGGAAAGTCACCTGGAAGTAGGTCATGGAACATCCTGTGAGGAATGCAGTGATTGGGAGCACGGGCTCAGCAGTTACTGTGTTGTCCGTGGGGTGCCAGTGGGGTTTCCATGCCTCCTGTGGGATTTAGGAGAACAAACCTTTCTTGATGGCTAAAGAATGTGTGCCAGAGTGCTTACCTTGTGCAGCGAGGGCGAAAGGCACTGAGGAGAAATAAGCAGCTGAAACTGAAGGTGAATCTTCAAGCTGAATGCCTATTTATTTCAAGATATGGGAAGAAAACCCTTGTGTTTTTGCATCTCAGGTGTTCTTTGCCATTTGTATAATTAAAATGCACGTTCTCAGCCCAGATCTGCTTGCACAGCACTGGGATCTTGTGTATCACTGACAGGTTGGCACTCAGCTCAGTGTTACCCCAGCTCCCTGCAGTTCTGACCGCTGAGGGAGTCAAAGTTAAGCTCTTTGGAAGAGCTTTCTACTTCCTGCAGCTGCACTCTGTGTTTTTGCCACAGTGCTTTGGTTTAATCGCTCGGAATTTGCCAAGTGAGTGTTTGTGGCCCCTGTTTTCCAGCATTCCTCATGGAATCCTGCAGCGAGGGGCTGCTGCTGGTGCAAACGCCGTGGCAAACGTCTGTGTGTGTTAGTGTCACTGCCCTCCTGCTGGCACACGCACAGGCACTTCGCACATAACCTTTGGGCCCTTGCTTCTAAGGGCATCCTGGTCACAGGGCATGGTGACCCCTTTCTGACTGTTCACTTGCTTTTATTGTTGAGTCGAGGTGAAAAAGCAAGGCATTTAGTGAGGATTCTTTCTAAGGAAAATCTCCCTGTAACCAGAGCTTCCATCTCGTGCAGTGCTTTCTGCAAGATCTAAGCTCCTGCTTTGTTTTCCCTTTGTCACATTCTGGCCTTGCTAGCACTTGCCCTGGCCCTGATGAGGTTGTGAAGCTGAAGGCTGGGCATTGAGTTGCTAAGCAGAAGCAGGATGGTTTCAGTGTGTGCTGTGCAGCAGGTTGTTGGGATGGTTCATACAGTCTGAAGTGCCACTGTTAACACTTGGTCATCTTTTGGCTGGGTACAAGAGCAGTTGCACTGTCCAGGTGGTTTCAGTGTTGCTCTTCTTGCCTCTTCTGCTCTCCTGTTTCTCTGCTGTGTCAGGTGTCTCTTACAGGATTGAAGGTGACTTCGATCAGGACACTCAGCAAGTGACTGAAATACCCTTTCTTTAGGACAGCTGGAGTGGGTCATGGTCCTTGAATCAGTTCTCTTTGTCCTTTCAGATTTTGGGTTCAGCAACATCTTCACTCCTGGCCAGCTGCTGAAAACCTGGTGTGGGAGCCCCCCTTATGCCGCTCCAGAGCTCTTTGAAGGCAAGGAGTACGATGGGCCAAAGGTTGACATCTGGGTATGTGATGCACCTCTTTGTTACCTTGATCTGATTTTGGTTCTGTTTCTTTGCCTTTCCACCCTGTTTCATACATGTCTCAGGGAGAAGCCCCTGATATGGCAAAAAAATGGGTTTTGCAGAAATGCTTTATAAAACTGGCTCTATATTCCCGTTCTGGCTGCTGCGTCACACGTTCTCCTTATTGGGAGACATGGTGCCAAAAATATTCATTACCCAGAAATGCCTTTTAATGGAGTTTCCCAAAAATACGATTCACTTCAGTGCTGTGATGGCAGAGCACTTCCTGCGGGGGGGCTTCATCTGGCAGAGCTGGAAGAGGAGGCCCCCACTTCTGCTGCGTGAGGGTTTAGGAGAGAGCGCGTTAGTGCAGGGGCTCAGGATGGTCTCCTCCATGGCCCCAGTACTGCTCTGCCTGCGGCCTGGCCTTTCCCACTGAGGTGCCAACAGGGCCTGTGCCAATGGCAGCTTCTTTACTATCCTTTACTGTCTCTGCACACCGTTCCCCACGAGTAACCACTGTGTTCTGGTCTCTCCCTGCTGCTGCTGCCACATCCCGGGTGCAGAGCCTCGGCGTGGTGCTGTACGTGCTGGTGTGTGGGGCTCTGCCCTTCGACGGCAGCACGCTGCAGAACCTGCGGGCCAGGGTGCTCAGCGGCAAGTTCCGCATCCCCTTCTTCATGTCCACAGGTAAGGGCTGTCCGTGCTGGTCCCCTCTGCTCACACGTTCCTTGAGCACTGAAATGACAGCGTAGCGCTCGGTTTGTGTGCCAGGCGAGTGGGCTGCCAGGAAGGGTGCCCATTGGATGGTGGTTTGGAACATCAGCTGAAATGGGGTCTGAAGCTAGAATTTAGAAACCAGCATGCTCTCACTTAGAATCTCAGCTTTCGTGCATGCAACTGGGCAAAGTACAGCAGAATGTTAGGAAAGACACGCTCCTTCTGGGGTCTGCGGAATGGGAAAGCTAAAAATGGAATAATGACTGAGGAATGCGGAGGCTTTCGCTACACAAGAAGCTTTTTACAGCATTATGGCACATGAGTTTCCAGCAACAGCCCCACCAGAGACAAATGTCTACGTCCTGTTCCTGCAGAAATGCTTCCGAGTGCTTTAGTGACAAATCTTGGGTTTGAAAAGTGTGATTAATTCTCAGAGAAAACCAACTCCACTTAAGAACGAGTCATATGTTGCTGCTTGGCTGCCTGCTGTCAGATTAAGGAATGATTTCACATGGGCTGCATGGAGCTTCCCAGCTGAGAGCTCCCTTTCCTGCCGCATTACTTGGGGAAGAGGTTCTTTTCCTGCAGAAAGTGCTTCCTGAAACATGCAATGCTTTTAAAGCAAGTTTAGGTCCCTGCCCAAAGCGGGGGGAGCCTTTGGTCCCCGATGGTGACAGCACACATGAAGGAGAAAGGCACACTGGCCCTTGTGTCCCTCCCTGTGGTCACCGGCCTCTCTTCCCTTGCAGAATGTGAGCATCTGATCCGACACATGCTGGTCCTGGACCCGAGCAAGCGGCTCTCCATGGAGCAGATCTGCAAACACAAGTGGATGAAGCTTGGGGAGGCTGACGCCGAGTTTGACAGGGTGAGGAGTGTGCTCAGTGCCTGCTGGGCTGCCATGGGCTCTGGGCACGTAGTGCTGCGGGCTTGGTTTTGGCTGTTGAACTCCCATTCCGAGCGGTGACGTGCTGCCCTTCCACTTTCTGTGTCTCCTGGTCTTGCTTCCCACATTGCTCCTCATCCGCATGTATTCCTGTACCTTTCCCTTGGCGCTGAGAGCCTAAGGCACTGGGTTTGGAGCTGGTGTGCCATCAGCCCTCAGAGCCCGTGCCAGCTCGCTGCCGGAGCCTGGTGTGTTGGTTTTCAGAGCGCCGTGACTCACCGGTGTGCCTTTGGGAATGTCAGAGCTGAGCTGTGTCTGTGCTCTTGCAGCTGATAGCAGAGTGTCAGCACCTGAAGACCGAGAGGCAGATGGAGCCGCTGAACGAGGACGTGTTGCTGGCCATGGCAGACATGGGGCTGGACAAGGAGCGCACCATTCAGGTACGGCAGCGCAGCGGCAGCCCTGTCCTGCCTGCTCCCACTGCACATCAATGGCCGGGTTTGCTGCTCGTCACCTCTGGCAGCTGAGCTTTGTTTGTTGCTTGACAGAAGGAACGAGCGCTCTCTCCCTTTCCTCTTGCAGTCCTTAAGAGCCGACGCTTATGACCACTACAGTGCAATCTACAGCCTGCTCTGTGAAAGGCTGAAGAGGCACAAGAACCTGCGCATTGCACCGTCCCCCAGTATACCACGGACCGTGACCTTCCCCACCTCTGCCAACATCCAGGTAGCTCCCTCTCATGTGCTGTTCTTCCAGGCCTGGAAGGTCAGCCAGTCCCTTCCCTGCTAAACCCAAACTCGCTTCTGGGTGTCCTCATCCTGGCAAGGAGCATCAAAGCACCCCTCGCCTGAGCATGTTGTGTGTAGTCAGGGTGCCATAATCCTGTGCTTTGTTCATTGGATCTGGGTTTAGTGAACCCTTCAGACTCCTAGGGACAGAAGAGAAGGCAAGGGGAGGGTTGCTGGTTAGGAGCTAGAGGCTGCAGACCAGGACTGCTGTGCCATGCTGCTTCCTCAATTTGTGCTGCTGGCAACCCCTTGAGAATTAAGAATAAACAGATCTTCCCTGGCTCCAGGCTGACCTCCCTGTTCCCAAGTGCTTACTTAGATCTGTGCCCTGGTGCCAATCTGGCAGTGCCTGTAAAGGGGGTGTATGAGATGCTTCCTGTCTTCTGACTTTGATCTCTGCTCAGCAGACAGAACAGACAGGCAATACCATGAGCATCAACGTGCCCCAGGTCCAGCTCATCAACCCAGAAAACCAAATTGTAGAGGTGAGGTGCACCCCTTGATGGACCCTGCAAGTTCTTGGCCCGTGGCTTGATCCTCACGTTGTATTTCCTCATTCCAATGTTTCTCCTGCCCAGACTGATGGAACGATGAACTTGGACAGTGATGAAGGGGAAGAGCCATCACCTGAAGCTCTGGTCCGCTACCTCTCCATGAGAAGGCACACAGTTGGAGTAGCTGACCCACGGTTAGTATCAGCCTGTGCCTCCTGATGGAGGGTCGAGAGAGCACTTCTGAGGGCTGTAAAAGGCCTTTGTGTGAAGGGAAGCAGAGCGTGCTGGGCCTGTGGCTGGTCCTCGCCACATCACTGCTGATTCCCCTCTCTAACTGTGCTTGCACAGGACGGAGGTCATGGAGGACCTGCAGAAGCTCCTGCCTGGCTTCCCCCGTGTCACCCCTCAGGCTCCGTTCCTGCAGGTGACCCCCAATGTGAACTTCATGCACAACGTGCTGCCTCGGCAGAACCTGCAGCCCACGGGGCAGCTGGAGTACAAGGTACTGACCCCTGCAAGTGCCTGGATAGTACTGGGGGGGAGGTGTCTCCTCAAACTTGCTCTATTTGCCAGTTCCTTGGGCTACATAAGCTTCAAAATGTACCTTCTTGCTGTGTCTTAGGTGTGATTCTAGTCGAGTGCTTAAAAAGTTGAATAATGAAAGAACACTACAGCATGGAAGGATTTACTGGGCTGGGGAGAAATAGGACAGTGTCTGGCTTTGGGGCTGCAGGTTGCAGCCTGCCTGGCAGCTACAGAGGAGGGCAGGGAAATGGGGAGTTAAGCACCACTTTTGCACGGATGTGATCTCTCTTTGCCCCATGTCAGTGCTGAGATGTTGATGCTCCTTCATCTCTCCCAAGCCCAGGAGGCTTGTCTCCTTTCCTGCCGGTGCCTGGGGCTGTGGCTGGGGCTCAGGTGCTGGAAGGATGCAGTACAGGGCCGATGACTGTGCTGTCTGTGCCTGCAGGAGCAGTCCCTGCTGCAGCCCCCCACCCTGCAGCTGCTCAATGGCATGGGCCCTCTGGGGCGCAGGGCGTCAGACGGCGGAGCCAACATCCAGCTGCACGCACAGCAACTGCTCAAACGTCCTCGAGGTCCCTCTCCCCTCGTCACTATGACACCGGTAAGTAGCAACAGGAAGGGAGAGAATCGGCGGTGCACTTATAAATACCTTCTCCTGCAGGCAGAGGTGACTGGAGCGGTGGGCTCAGTCTGTAGCACTCTGAAAGCAGGGACTGTGCCCGCTCCAGAGTAGTGGGGTGCTCTGTCCCCATGTGGGAGCACTGCTGTGCTCTCCTGTAGCTAGCAGCTGAGGTGCATCCCTCTCTGGAGCTGACAACTGTGAACCTTTTAAATTTGGTAGCTTTTCTTCTCCTTTGCTGCTCTACTGGAGGAAGCTCAAACATCCAGCTTGGGCATTAATGCACACCAACAGAACAGCAGCCTCGTACAGGCAGTTCTGACTGGGGGAGGAGTGCTGGAAGGGGTTCTTGGTGCTGGGTGCTGCAGCAGAGCTGACAGGCCCGTGTCAGAACTTGTTTGGGAGGGTGTCTGTGGGGTGGATGGGCCCACGTGGCCGTTCTCTGCAGCCCATGGCCTCTCTCCTGTCCGCAGGCTGTCCCGGCTGTCACCCCCGTGGATGAGGAGAGCTCCGATGGGGAGCCGGACCAGGAAGCTGTGCAGAGGTAACTCCTGTCTGTTAACATTTGCCCTTGCTGCCTCCAAGAGGCTCACCCTGTGGTGTTCCACAGAGTTAAGACAAGCAACCTCCTCACAGGCAGCAGTGTTGATTCCAGCGAAGGCTCAACGTTCCCCCTGTTCTGTGGGTGTTGATTGCTGTAGGCAGTTCCTCCTTTGACACTGCTAGGTGCTTACAGAGCTGGCTGTCCCTGGAATAGGGAGCCAATTGAGCGCTAGGCTCTCCAGAAACTCTGAAACTGCTAAATTCCTTTGCTTAGTGTGCACAGCATGCAATCCACACTAACCTGCAAATGAGTGCTCAGTGATTCACCCCTCCCTGCTGAGTGATGGAGGTAGGAAGAGTTCTTCCGTGGCCTTGGGTGGCAATGCAGCTTTTGTATCAAGACACGCAGTAAACATCCAACTCTGATGCCTTAAACAACGTGAGCTTGCTGGAAATACAGGTACCTGCTAATTTTAGCAGTAAGCCTTAAAATAGTCTGCACCAATAAGGAAGGGATCATTAGATACCAGGCTGGAAACTTCTGTTGTCTTTGCTCCAGATACATACCAGGAGGCGGGTAGAACATGCTTGTACTTCCTCAATCCATGAGAACACTAACCTTGTCCTTGCTAACACTTTCTTAGTGGCTTTGCATAGTCTCTCTCTGCTAACCGGCTGGTGCACTACGTGTGGTGAGTGTGGTTTCGGAGTGCTCCTGCTGCTTACCTCAAACCCACCACGTTTCTGGACTCCCCCAGGTTGTACAGGCCATCACCTCGAGCAAGGTAGCGTTCCTCAGGGGCTGCACTCGGGAGCAGGATTCAGCCTGGGGCTTGGGGCAGGCAGAGAAGCACTGGGGTGGGTGGACGCTGTGCTCCAGAGCCTTTGCCAGATCTTTCCTTGCAGCGCTCCAGAGCAAAGGGGGATTTGAACAGTGGGTGTGTGCAGTGACAGACTGTGCAGAGTGTGTGCCGAGACTCCGCTTCTGCCAGAGCTTACGAGAAAGTCCGAGCTGGTGCCATGAACAAACTCACTTCCAGCCCTACTTTAGAGATGACCCAGAGTACATCTTGTGTCTTCTGCATAGCCTTAGACCCTGGTTCTTCACAAGCTGCTGTTCATCCTCTGAGCTGTGATACTGGGAGGGTCCGTGCTCGTGACCTGCCTCATCTGCAAGGCAGCACGAGGAGAGAATTGAGGCCAGGTCACAGCACTGAGCAGAGGAGGAGCATGCTGCTCCTGGCACTGTGGCTGCAGCCAGGCCCTGTCAGCTGCTGAGCCCTGTGTGATGTGCTCTGCACACACGTGCTGCCTGGCTGCCTATTAAGAGGTGTCATTTAGGTCCTGTGATGTCCATTGACATCACCTCCGATGGTGGACAGTGTTTCTAACACTGCAAACCAGATAAATCTGATTCTGGGGAGGTTTTCACCTCTCCTATGTTAAGCCCTATGGTTTCAGCTGAGTGTTAAGTTAAAGCGTTGGCTCAGCTGGAAACACTTTGAGCCTCCCCCCGCAGCATTTTGTAGGATGCAGGCTGCTGAAATGCTGAGCTCCCACTGAAGGCAAGTCTCCTTGGACCCATCCATAGGTCACTTGGCTGCTCTCAACAGTGCTGCCCTCAGCCCGTTCATACCACGTGTTCCTCTTCCACCAGATGGCCCAGAAAAAGCCCGGTCCGGGTTGTGTGTTAACTTGCTCTCCACCCCCTGATGTTGCAACCCATCAGTAGTCACCAGAGGAGAAGGGTAAATAGTGTTAGCATGAGGGACAGATGCAAATATTTAGCTTCTCAGAACCCTGCGCTGTGTCCAGCCCCCAGCGAGCAGGTTTTGCCCTTCTCAGCCTGACCTTGAGAACAGGACATATCTTCTCTGTGTTCCAAGGAACAGTCACATCTCCTTGGAGCTTTGGGGAACTTTCTTCCACCCAAACCGCTGTTATGGCTCATGATTGGATTGTTCCCTCGAGGTCTGAAATGAAATGATCTTAGCAAACCACAACTGTAAAGCTCTTTGGGAAACGCTCCCCGCCTGCATCAAATGATTCTTAAACAGCTAATGGCACAGCCTTTGGCAAGTTACCACAAGGCCAAGCACTCTTCATTCTGTTAACTTGCTCTCTTCTGCTTAAGTGGCTTCCGCAGCTAGCAAGGAGAAGGCTGGGCTTTGAGGGGGCAACAGCTTTCCTGCTCGCTGCTTTTCTGCGCTTCACCGGGTGAAGATGTAGGGAGCCTTAGCAGGGGAAAAGAGGGAAGGTGAGAACCCCATTAGTACCCCTGGTGTCACTGACCAAGTGATCTTTGTCCCCGTTACCAGATGGTGCACCAGAACAGGAGTTAAGTTCCCAAGTGGCCGTTCACCCACTTGGGTTCATCCTCTGGCCTTGAGTGGGTGAAGTGCTCGTCCCCTGCTCTTGTTATCACTTCTGACCCCGTGCCCCAGCTGCTCTGGGCATCCCTGCTGCCAGACCTGCAGCTCAGGGCTCTGTGGCCCTTGATGCCATCCTTGCTGAAGCGGAGGCTCCTGGTGTTGCCCTGGGTGCTCCCCAGTCCTTGGAGGGAGTTCTGCAGGCTCTCAGGTGCAGTGCAGAGGGTGCTTGAGCTCAAGCTGCTGCCCCAGGCTCTGGTGCAAGCCCAGCACCAGTGCTGAGGCTGTGCCCCAGGGGAAGGGACCCCTTCCCTGCTCGGTTCCCACTGGCTTTGCCAGGTGATTCCCAACTCCCTGGAGAGCGGAGCAGGGACTAGATGGCGCCCTCGGACCGGCTGAGCACCGGCCTTCCTCCCCTCAGCACCCTTCCTCATCGCCTTGGGCAGCCGGAGGCTCTGCCCATCCATCAGCCCTGGTGCGGTGGCCCTCGGGCTGGGGACTGCTGTGGTCACTGCTCACAGTGAGAGCCAGGGTAGGTCTGAAGTGCAGAAGCTTCCAGCAAGGGCGAGTGGAGCAGCAGCTTTGCTCTGTGCCCCTGCTCTGGCTTATCTGTGGTTTGTCTCAGCCTTCCCCAAGGCTCAGTGGGGCCTCGGGAGAGACCTGCTATGGGGGAGTGAACCAATGTAAGGGCAGGTCATCACCTGGGTATTCCCAAAGGGAAATGCCAGCACTCCCCTGGGGATGTTAGGTAGTCCTGCCAGCAGCACGAAGTTGGACTTGATGATCCTTACGGGTGCCTTCCAACTTGAGGTGTTCTGTGATAGTATGATTCTGTGAAACGTGGCTTTCCTGCTGGGAAGAGCTAATGGCAGCTCTCCCCTTCTGAGGCAGGCAGCTGGAACTGCCCTTGTCCCCTGAGCACCGAGGACCCCGTGGTGTGATGGGCACGGGCAGCGTGGCCGTGGTGTGCTTCTCCCCGGTCGGCTCCAAGCACGGCAGCAGCCTTCTTCCTTCCCGTTTCCTCTGGGCTATCTAACGCTCCCTCTTTTAGGCATTCTCCCATCAGTCTCTTATCAAATGTGCTCCTGCTTGTTGCAGATACTTGGCAAATAGGTCAAAAAGGCACACTCTGGCAATGACCAACCCTACAGCTGAAATCCCTCCAGACTTGCAGAGGCAGCTAGGACAGCAGTCCTTCCGACCCCGGGCCTGGGCTCCGCACCTGGTCCCCGACCAGCACCGGTGAGTAACGGCACCGGCCCTTCCTTTGGGCAGCTTTGCACCAGGAACCTGCTCACAGGGCGTCTGCAATGGAGCACTAAGGACATCCCGCTGGCAGGGAGGGAGGAGGAGGAGGAACAGGGACAAAGAGCAGAGCCGCAGAGCAGAGGGTGCCTGCCCGTGCTGCAGAGCGCTGTGCTGAGCACACCAAGTGCGCACACCAAGCCATGTGGGGCAGGGATCAGCTGGCTCTTTCCCCCCCACCTCCCAGTCCTCATTTTGTGGCTGGAGGGTGACTTGCCATGAAATAAAGGTTGGGAATGAGCTGCTCATTCCAAAGGAGAGCTTTTCTCTCTGTTAATCGTAGGTGTCAACTCGCAGTAGATAGCACATTTTCTACAGAACGTTTTTGGAGGCAGATACAGGCAAAAGACTGCACCAAGAGTCATCTACACCAGAGCTGAAAAACCTCACTGTTCTGCACCAGAGTTGTGTGTTTTGACTGCAAAGTCTCTTTGCAAAGCTCCTCAAGAGTCATTTTATTTCTGATCTGAACCCCTGTTGAGAATGATGTGGAGAAGGAAAGGAAGCTCCAGGGGGGAAGGAAAAATCACAGTGCCTGGGAAAGAGGGAACCTCTGCAGAGTGATCTGAGCACACTCAAGTGTGAGGGGAGAGGTGTTAACCTGGCACAGAGTCCTTGTCACAGCAGCAGACCGGAGATGCCAATGCCACAGAGGGAGCCCTCACCCCGGCACTGTGCCCTGTGCCGGGAGCTGTTGAGACAGCAGGCTCCTGCCAGGCTGGATTGGTGCTCGTGGTCAGCCTGCAGCCAGCTCACCCTGGCAGGCTTGACAAAGCGCTTTTTATTGTAGCCAGATACCTGCTGAGCTGAGCACTGATGTAATCAGCAGAGACAGGTGAACTCTGAGCAGACTGAGCCAGTGCTAGTGCCACGCTGGAACTCCGGAACACCGAGATAAGCACCTCCATACCCTGAAGTTACTCCCTCACAGAGGTGCTTGGGGGATGGGAAGAGCAGGAGGGGAGAGATTTCTAGGGTCACAGCTTGATAGGAAGAGGAGTGCAGCTTGCAAAACCACCAGAATGTGCTGTGTCCTGCTTTCAGGATTGCTTCAAACCCCAAAGGTAAGCTGGGTCCCTCGCCCACTGCGGGGCTCGATCGTTGGCAGGGCTGTTAAAACACACTTACCCTGTAAATACATCGGTGTCGCCTCTCGGCTTTGGCATCCCGAGGCCGTTGCATCATGCACAGGGTGGTATCTGCTCATTCCACCCTTGGTGTTGTAACACGCTGTGAGCCTGCCCCATGTTTTACCTATGAAATCACAGGAACTTCATCTGACCACGGCCTAAACAGATCGCCCCATGTTGTGCCCCAGCCACGTATGGCACAGAAACCATTAGCACTCTTTGTCATCACGTCGCTAGACCTAGTTACCGAGTGGCAGGAGGAGTTTATTTCAGCACTTCATGTATTTTAAGCCATCCTCTTACGTAGCACCAAGTTTTGGTCACGATAACTTAGTACCTGAAGGCAGAATTGAAGTACAACCACAGTACAACTGTCCTGCCCTACAACATGGGTTTGGGAACCTCAGCATAATTTTATCTGTAGCTTCTGCTTCCCATCAGTACAAGAGGAGATAAAATAGCCCAGGATAATGGGTGGGATGGCATCAGAAGGCAGGGGCACAGCTCTGTCCTTGGAAGGAAGCTGTGTGTAATCTGTACAGACTGCAGTACGTCCTGCTAAGGCAGAGCAAGTGACAAGGACTGAACCCATTGTGCTGGACGTGGTCCAGCGTCAGTCACCTTCCAGTAAGGGAGAGCTTCCCTGGGTGAAATTGTTTCAAGATCGG
>JBCJKH010077472.1:12136-26783 GCA_039877255.1 Loriculus beryllinus | reverse complement strand
ACCTCCCCTGTTTAAGTTTTAACCCATTACCCCTTGTCCTGTCACTACAGTCCCTAATGAAGAGTCCCTCCCCAGCACCTTGGGGAATGGTTGGACTCCATGATCTTAAAGGTCTTTTCCAACCAGGTTGATTCTATGATTCTATGATCCTATGATTAAACAGAGCTTCAAAACTGCAAAAATATTAACACCCACCAAACCCCAGAAGCATAAAGGTCCTTTAATAGGCCTATACCGCTCTTACCATAAGCTCCAAGCACTTTGAGAGGAAGTGACCTTTACAGCATTATTGTTTATGATCTCTCTATGTGTGCTGGTATAGGCACAAAGAGTATTCCAATTTATTTAAAAGGTTACATATCAAAACTGAATATGCAGTACAACTGTGTTATCACATTGGATAGCTTCTACACAGGAAATGCAATCCTTGGCATGCATGCCTTCTAGGCACCGGGGTTGGATTCCCCCACCACCAAAAGTAGACATGAAGAAGTAATATGTATAAATTATTCATCCTTCTTTTCCTGTTTGTAAATAGTCTAAAAAACACTTACAAAACTCCCTAAATTATCCCTGGCTTTAAAGTACTCACAGATTTCTTCAAATAAATAGCATTTTAGCTTGCAGAATATTTGAAGATGGGATTGGAGGCACAGCTTCAGGTCTTCCTGCAAGTAACAACATGCTCAAGATTATGCTGAAATTTCATATACCACGAGAACTGTTTTAGACCAACCTCTTAGTAGAGTTAGTGTGCCTTAAGTGAAGTTAGCTTCCTGTGTGAGAACACACATCACATTTCCGAATTCCAATGAGTTTTCGAGTTCCATTGCACATACACAGCTTTTTCTAACTATTAGCCATTGATTTCCATCACAATTCTTGTGTCTTAAATGATTAAAGAAAGCCACCCCCCACTTTGTTAATTCTGCTTGGACATAGTCACTGAACTTGCCAGCAACAATCTGTCAGGACAAATGAGGAGAAATTCGCCCCTAAGATTCACTCTGCTGAAGTACAACGTCCAATACACTAAAAAACAATATTCCTAAAGTAGAAAATGGAAATCTGTGCAGTTTCTTATTTTCTTATATCTTCTAACTTGGTTCTGCTTCATGATGAATTCTGCAGTTCACAAGGTAAATGTTCTCCAAAGCAAAAACTGTCCTAAGGTCCATCAGGTATGCAGTCCCATGGAATAGATCCCAAATACCAGGCCCCACGATGGGAAATCCAAATCTCACAATTAAATAGATCACTGAAAATGCAAGTATCCAAAAAGTCTAATTGAAAATTTACTTTGGCAAATATTCATAAAAGAGAATTTCAAGTCCTTGTATGCTCAGAGAGAGCAAACTCACAAAGTGCCATAGACATGATCAATTTGGAGCTCATTTCTGAATTGAAAAGAATATTCATAGACATTTTTGACTATTCCTTTAACTTCACTAACTCATCAGTGCTCATTTGCACCTAGTTTTTATTAGTGCAAATCAGGATTAAAAACATGAAAATCAAAAGTTAAGCATGTCTGAGAAGTGCCGAAAGAAGAAGAGAATTCAGCTGGATCCTTTCTTCTCTTCAGAATGGAATAAATCCAGCTCCCTCTTTTTTATTATGATTTGAGACTAATTTGTGATCTTTTGAAGTTATTGTTCTGCCGTCAGCTCCAGCTATTTATATGCTGTGATACTAAACATTCCTTTACATAATGGTGTCTCTTCCTCCCAATCCCTAAAAAAGCATTGATCTGCAAGACTCTTTTTTCCCCTCATTTCCTTGGATTCAGTTGAAACAAAGTTTATCAAACTCTCATGAAATGATCTATTTCAGGCTGGTTTCAGACACTAGAAAGCTGAACATTAAAGATGCTCTCATTTATGAAAAGATTTACACAATCAAGAGAAAGGAGGAAGATGCTTGAGACAATAAATTTAAACAGTTGCCGGTCAATGAGTTATTGAAACATATTCCTAAAGAGCAGCAAGTCACACTTAGTTAGATTGATGATATGCTTCATGGTCTCATGTGAATGAAGAACTCATGGGATATGATAATACAGTAAAAGTCCCACTGTTTGGAAAAGCTTTAGTCCCAGAACTTTCTTTTCTTCACATCTTGTGATTTATTCTTTCTCCGTTTGAAGCTGAACTCAGCAGCTCCTCATTTGATTTGCCTCCAAATTTCTCTGGAAATTCTAGGATGACCCCTGAAGCTGTTTGGAAAGATGGGACTGGATTAAAGGTCACATTTTCAAAGATATTCGAGGTGATTTAGAAGTATAAAGGTCTATTGACCTATAGGATTAAAAATGTCTTGGTCATTTTTCAAAAAGGCATAAATCTGGGACTACTTGGCTCTTTCAACCATCTCCCTACAGTTACTTTGTCAACACACACTGAGTTGCATCACAAAAGCTAACAAAGACAATCACATTACAGCTAATCAAGTTTGTGCACTATGATGCCAAAAAGCCACTGGTGAGTCTGACATCCATTCTTCTTGAGGAGCGACCTATTTGTTCTTCATCATTTCCCCTGGGAAGCTGAAGGGATATAGAACAGCATCTTCTTAACATTATACCCTCCAATACCACAGCACCTTCTAGAAGTTATAACTGCATCATTCCCAGTTAGTGTTTGCATTTATATGGAGCCAGTTGCTTTTCTACAAAAGAATTTGCTGGAAAATACTGGCTAACAAATAAGCAAGCTAAAAAATCCAAAATAGAGAAAAAGGGGCCTCCCCCTTTTTCTGTTTTTGAACCATTTTTCTTAGATTATCCTAACATCTAAAATCAATATTCTTCTCCCTATTTATTTTCCTCAGTACCCAGCTTCTGGGCATGTTTCATACAAGGCAAAGGGAAAGATCTGGCTTTGAAGTCACAGCAAACTCAGTGGCCAAGTGCATCAGGAATTCACGGAAACACACATGAAGGCAGAGAGCAGAGAATTGGTAGAGATCAGAGAAAGTACACAGGCTGCTGCATCAGTTCAACTTCATTTATTAAAAGGAATTGACAAGATACTCTGTAGTGGAGGCTCTGCTATATTACTTACAGAACAACAGGTCAAACTTTATGAGAAATCTCTGGTGCTGCCTTTCGGGGATGCAAAGGTCTTTCCTCAGGTGGACCATTTCATTCCCTTGAGATAAGGCATCCTGATTCCATCCAGCCTGATCACTCTCCACCTGTCTTTCTTAGATCACATTCACCCTTGTTGCAATAATCACTGATTATCTACGATGCTGAAAAGACAATCCAAACATGCTATTTCCTTAAACCCCTCCTATCAGTAGAATATGGAGATGTGCATATACCTCCTAAGTGGAGGATTGATTCCTCCCTTGGCGGAGGAAACTGGTTTAACACAGCTTTTAATTCAGACCACAAAATCCTGTGCTATTCTCTTCTATTCAGTATAAATAATATTCATCCTTGTCCTCTTTGCTTCCTCATTTGCCCCACAGTCATTTACTCAACTATGGGGCTGTGAAGATTGCAGGAGCTGTTAGTCTACACGAAGACACTGTTATATTCACACCAAAATATGATATGCAAATACACCATTGTAATTCATCTGTTTCTTTAGGCTAATTTGTATTTTAATGGGTTTGGTCATTCGGAATTGAAGTACTTTAGCTTCAGAAATAGAGCTCGTGGAAAATCTTTTCCTGAAATACAGAATTTTCAAGCAGGTTTTCAACCAGCTCAAATCATTGTTGAGAACCTTTATTTAGTGAACCAGCACTTCAATAAATAAGACAGAGATATGACTTTTGTATAATAACCCATCATTTTGTATATGAGATATAGGGATAGCAGAGAAAGCCCTGCACCACTGGGATAGTCAGACAAGCTATATCTGAGCTATAACGTAGTCATAAACCATGGTTTGAATATTATACTAAAATGACTTTTTCAGAAGAATATTTAAATCCATTTAAAAGATGCCATCAAGAATTGATAGACAAGTTCTGGTCATCATTGGGAAACAGAGTTGTGAGTGGCTCCTATGTCATATAGCTGATAGAATAGAGTGATGGGAATACTCACAATGTTACAGTGGTGGGAATCCCAGCCTGGCATCACCAGAGAAAAGAAGGCTCAGGGGAGACCTTCTCACAGTGTTCCAGTATTTAAAGGAGGGCTACAAAGAAGATGGAGACTCCCTTTTTAGAGGGAGTCCCATGGAAAAGATGAGGGGTGATCAGCACAAGTTACTCCTGGGGAGATTCTTGTTGGACACTGGAGGAAAACATTTCCCAGTGAGAACAATCAGCCATTGGAATGATCTCCTCAGGGAAGTGGAGGATTCACCTACACTGGAATCTTAAGATTTGACTGGACAGGATGCTGCACATCTAGTCTGGGTCATGCTTTGCCTAGAAAGGTTGGACCAGAGGATGCTCGAGGCCCCTTCCAACCTGGGATTCCAGGATTCTATGAAATTCCTCAGGGAAGGGGGTGTAACGCTTGTCGGTGCTGGGTGTAGCATCGGCTAGCCAGTGCCTTCTGAAGTCACACAGAAGCTTGAAGACATTAATTTTCCCTACCAAAAAGCACCAAATCCAATTTTTATGCAAACTGGATTTAGCCTGACATGTGCAGAAGCTGGATCCTCCACTGGCAACACTCACTATAGGAAACCTGAGCTTTTAAATACACACACACACCAGACATCTTGGAGCTCTCGTTCATCAGCTGGGGATTGCTGAGCTCGCTGCTGCTAGAAAGCCTGCACTGTCATGGTCAAGCTAGAGCGGTGCGTGGTGGCAGTTGTTGGCTCTTTAAATAGATCATTTCAGTTTGGATGGGGAGAACATGCAGATTCCAGACCACAGTCTGAGAGGATGGGGAAAGAGACTGAGATTAAGAGAGCTATCACTAATAAACCTCACGTGCTGAAAACAAGGGCAGTAGAACTCCTGACGACATCATTTCTGTCGTCATGTTTGAGAGTTTGAGTTCAGAGTTTGAGAGAACATCGATTTAAGAGGTGCTATCAGATCCGTTTATTGCAAGGGCCAGGAAAAAAATATGGAAACAGTGAAAGTAAATACAAATATATCCTTTGCTATATTTCAAACCAGTAGCATAGCTTTACCCAATTAGAGTGAAATCCATCTTATAAGAAATATCTAATTAGATATGGTAAACTTATTTTCTTTTAAAAGAAAGACATTGATGACTCCTAATTATACACATACATGTTCTCTAAGTAAATTAGTTATTGTCTAAACCATGATGCCGAACATGGCCTTATACAACAGTGTCATCTAGTGGTCAGCGGCCAGACTCTGCCTTAGCTGGGAGGGAGATGGTCCGAGGGAAAAGTAATAACCACCCGGTTTGTTGGTTGCCTGTTTAACAGATTGCGTTATCCCACATAACAAAACACGGTTCATGGTGCCCGTGTTAATGACGAGCATTTCAGCACACGAGCAGAAAGCATGAACGGAATGATACATGGACACCGGGAGAAGAAAGGGAAAGCCCATTCATTGCCAGTCCAATAGGTTGTGCCAGGGGTGCTTTCTGCTATGCTAGCAACAATGCTACGTTTAATCTCTTTCTTTGCTTCAAGATTTGTTCCCTGTAGTGCTTTTGGTCCACATTTATAGTTGAAGTTGGGGGATGTTTTGCTGTCGACTGTGCACAGTGCTGATGGGTCCACAGCCTCACCTCGCCGTCAGCAAACAGGTAACAGCAATCCTGCACGACTGAAGTGATTTAGATCAGTGATGATGCATTCAGGTCTGCAGTCCCTCACATGGAGCTGTTCTGCTCTCTTGTATTCCAGAAAGCTTGCTAATATTTTGCTTCCTATCAGACAGCTAACAGCGCTGGATGAGAGTATAGGGAGCTTGTGCTGGCTCTGAATGCAACACTAGAGACAAAACTCCCAGGGGAATAAATAATTATATCTTACAGGCCTGCATCCTGGAAGCATTCATAATTAATGGGAAACAGAAAAATCCTGTTGTGATGACAACATGCCCTAAAAGCTCTGCATCACCGTGGCCCTGAATGACCTCCCGTCAGCTGAGCCCTCTACCAGGAAATCATATTATAGGAAAAAGAAGAAGTTTGTATTCTGGAACTAGGTGGAAGTTCTGGGTGACAGCATTGTGTCTTGATAGAGACACGTACCACAGGCTCTGGTGAAAGCCATGTTTTAGAAGGTATATGCCTCTGAGATCCACCACTGATCATAACAGCCAGACATGCAAACCCAGACAGTACTTCTCCACTCCTTGCTGGACAGGTTCTTTCTCTTCCCAGAAAAGCCCTGTGGCCCCATATCAGCAATCCTGACAAAGCCAACATCCCAAACTGTCAGCCGTGACCTTTGGGATAACCAAATACAATCCAGATTCCGGCCCAAATCACACAAGTGCAGTACTGTTTCCAAGAATTTACTCATTCAAACTTATTCCTGGAAGGCTCGAGCCTTATTTCTTGACAAATAAATGCCACAATTAGGATCATTAAAAGACTGGATTTCATTCAGAATAGGTCTTTTTGAGCATGTGCTACAAAAATTTCACAACACGTTATGCACAGGTCTTCAGCATCCAGTAATTACAACCGGTATTGTCTTATATTCCCCCTAATAAGCTTCTTCAGAGGTAAGAAAGAAATGAAGGGCTGGATTTGACGCACCAACCCTGCTCTCTAACCAGCATGGGGCTTTTCCTACTCCCTGCTGCTGGGTCCCACTTACCCAGCTTTTTCCGTCAATCCAGCACTCCTGAGCAGGGCTGCACTAAGTCAGCATTCTTCCACTGGATTGTTTCTGTGATCAATAGAGAAAGGACAATGATTTATTTATAAAGCAGCAATGCAGCACTGCAAGCATTAGTCCTCTTCTGGAAATGTTTCCCATTTGATGCATTTCCTACAGGAAAGAATGCACAATAAACTTCAGTGGGAATTGTAGCCTTTTGTTAACTTTACCCCTTCATTCTTTTTCCTTATTTTTTTTTAAGTACTGTGTGGGCTTTTTTACTTAAAGCTTGCTGTATATTGATTTAGCAAGGAATAGGTAACAGCCACATCAATTTTCTCCCAGTGAGATGTATTGGTAGAAAACAACATTTTAACTAGAAACAGAAATGACTGATCTATTGGCTATTATGAGCTATTCTGGTTATATTAAACATAGATCATATAGCTAATCTATATAAATAACATAGGCAAGTTTTGTATTTAAGCCATGCTTCAACTAACATAGGCAGTATTGTTAAATGCAGGAGGTCCAGGTCACAGTATAGGATACTAGAAATGGCTATTTTGCATAGGAAATGGGATTTGTGTCTCCAAGATCCTTATTACGTTGATTATTACAGTTAGGAGAAATAACATTCAGTGTTATTATGGCAATTTGAGAACTAAAAATGTATCTGTAAAAAATATAGCTGGCTACAATCTCGGCATACATTCAGTGTTCCACAGGAAGTAAATGGGGTAGAAAGTGTGTTTTACACCTTCAAAAAGAGATCATATTTCCCTCCTTTTGGGTTGCATGTTTCTCCCTAATCATCATTTTGCAATATAATGTCAGAATGAAGCACAAAAGGGATTTTTTTTCCCCAACAATTGGAATTGCCATGGCAACACCCCAGATCTCAGATAAAGTTTGGTCCTGTACCGATAGTCACATTAGCATTTGTTTTTGTGCTAAGTGCAGCACTGCATGTGAAAAGCACTTTGGTCTCTCTAGCTAAATATAAGAAGGTGTCATTTGATTATTTCAGGAATGGGAACGATAGGAATTTGATAGCTCCATAGGAAGCTTCATCTGCAAAATCACATCTTTTCGATAGGACACAAATCATCACAAGACAATTAGGCACAATAATTAGCTGCCAATATTAAGAGCAGTTGCTTGCACCTCTAGTCTCAATTCTGCTGAATTTTAATAACTGTCCACCATCCCTTTTTCATCAGCTTTTAAGTGTCCCAACCATGTTAATCTTCAGTTTTTGTATTCAAACCACACACACATATATATACATATAAAGGCATGACATTAAGTGATGCCTTTAAGCTACTAAAGAATCAAAGGAGACCATTTTTCCTAGACATATTTATGGGGAGAATTTCCTTACACTAATGTAAAGAATCAGATGAATTTAAACAGACTTTTTTCTTCCTGACACTCCAAAATCCTCTCTGAAATATAAGAAAATCAAAATCCTATAAATTACGAATATTCTAATATGTCATATCCACATATCTATACGCATAAAGGTATTTAGGATGTGTTCAGGAGGTTTTCATCCTGTAACGCTACTCTGCAGGCTTGTAGAACAACCTCCCAGAAACAAAATGCAGATGGAGAATGTATGACCGCTCGAGCTGAAAGCTGATTCCTCCCCAAGCAGAAAACAAACCCAGAATATACTTTCTATCAAAGCAGCATATGGCTCAGATTTCAATCACTGATTTTCTCAACTAGTGCAGAGACAAAGGCTTTGTTTTCACAAATACCATGCTGGAAATATCTTCAAGATAACCATACTCTTTCCCAACTAAACTGCCTGACAAACAAGAGTGTCAAAGTGCTTACTATGAGTTCCAACAGTTCTTATGGAAAAAGAAATAGTACAAAATACAAAATGAGACTGAAACTGTATTGCAAAAATAAGAGAGTTCAGAAAGATTTGATTATCCATTACTGGGCAAATGTCAGGCACTATACAAACAAAACAATACAAATACGTGGGGTTGGTATACTCAAGTAGGTACCACATACTCTGTAAAAAATGCAGTAAGAATATCATAGACAATGTTTCCAGTTGGAGACTGTGTAACTCAAACATAAGACCTGTGCTTCCCTTTCTCTTTAAGGGACAGATGGCTAAACAGCACTGGATAGAAAACGATCTTCTAGAACCCTGACATTAAACAAGACAATCATGGCTGTCACTGGAAAGATCATAGAATCCTAGAATCCCAGCCTGGTTTGGACCTTAAAGCTCATCCAGTTCCAACCCCTGCCATAGGCAGGGACACCTCACACTGGAGCAGGTTGCTCCAAGCCCCTGTGTCCAAACTGGCCTTCAACACTGCCAGGGATGGGGCAGCCACAGCTTCTCTGGGCACCCTGTGCCAGCGCCTCAGCACCCTCATCATGAAACATTTCTTACTTATATCTAGTCTGAACATACATTTAGTTTAAAGCCATTCCCCCTTGTCCTGTTCATATAGGCACTTGTTCAAAGCCCCTCTCCAGCATTCTTGTAGCTGCTTTAAGCACTAGGAGTTGCTCTAAGGTCTCCTCTTCTCCAGGCTGAAAAGCCCAACTCTCAGCTTTCCATTTCCCCACGCTCCTTGTACACATGCAGCCCCTCATGATCCTCCCAAAGACCATCTGGAAAAGCCAGGCATGCCCAGGAGCTGGGATAGGACAGGACAGGACAAGCCACCACTGCTCCACTCCCCCACTGCTCAGTCACAACAGCAACATCCTGACTGGTGCAACACAGCCGAGACCTGTCGGACACATGAGCTAGTCTCACATCTGATAGATGCTTAAGTACATTTAAAGTAATTGTGTTTAAACCTTCAGCCATGTTTTAATGCCAGCAGCGTTAAATGCGCACACAGGGGGGAAGCATCTTTTAGCACTAACAACCCGCTCCCTTTCGGCAAGGGAAGAAGGATCCATGGCCCTCCAGTTTGGCACGAATTTTCCTTGTGACTGAAAAACCTGCCTGCAATAATAAAAACAGGAAGACATTCATTTGCTTCATTCCAGCTGCTGGTTCCAGCTATTAAATGAGTTCCAGTTTCATTTCAATAATGATCATCTTCCTGTAACTTCCCAATCATGCATTTGTCATAATGCAGTAATTTTCTAGCTACAAACAGATCCTCGTAATGAGGCAGTTTTTCACATTAGCAGCATAACTACATAATAAGAACATCTGCAGTTCCTTTTCTGAGGGACAAGAGAGAGCTTCAATTAAGCCATGGGGATTGTTAAATAAGATATAGTATATTTTACTAACAGGGACACCCTCACCCTGCTTTAGCAGACTGCAAGCCTTCAACGTGCCTGAATGAACACAGGTTGTAATGTGTAAAAATTAAATAAAGTAAAATTAAATTGCTCAATACAGAGACATTCCTCTAGAGGGTGTTAGTGATTTCAGTGACAAAGTGCTATTTGCTGACAAGTAGTTTACACATTAACCAGCTGAATCCAAGGGGGAAAAATGCCAATAGCAATTATATCACCTTGAGGTTATTAAATGTCCTACTGATAAGTAACTAGGTGAACTTGACCAGGTGATAAAGACTGCTGTGAGCAAATGATTGTGCAGTGAAGAATGTCTCTTAGTCCTGCTGTTTCTCCAGATAGCTTTTCTTTCAAAAATGACTGTATAAAAAGTTGCATTAAAAATGTGTGGCCACTGAAGACAAAATTGATATTTAACTCCCTGCTGAATACTTCACCCCTATCAGAGCACCTTTATCATCTCACCTCAAAACATTATACAAAGTCTGCAAATGCCTGTTTTTTCTCCTTTTTTAGGCTTTAAAATGATGCTAAGTTCACCACTTTATCATCAACTGTCTCTACCAAGTGCATTTCATCTATAAGAAATTCAGATGCTCGGGAAATTAAAATTTCAAAGATCTGCTGCAAAAAAAAAATCAATGGGTAAAGATCAATGCTCATAGAAATTTCATGAACTTTGAACTGATATGGGCATGATGATGAGAAGTGGTTGGAATTTCAGGTTGCTGATTGTTCCTCACTCAGATGAAAAGCAGCCTACGGGGCTGAGAGGAGGTAGACATTCCAGATGGGTTTTCGCTTTAATATTTTGTCAGACAAAAAAATTAATTTTTAGTCTATTTTGGTAACAAGAAAATCAGCTTTTCCGATGCAACGTGTAATACCAGCACTTCTTAAGAGCACCTAATGCTTTGCACATTAACACTGCAAAGAAATGAAATCGGTTCCCTTTGCAGCCGATTGCAGGTGCAAATTAATATTGTAAAATGAAGATCAATACATGGACAGGGCAAAATCAATAGTGGCTAAATTATTGCTGCATTTTCCTCCTCATTCAAGATGAGTTGTGTTTTCCTCTCAAAGTCAATACTTTGCAGCTTTTCTCATTAATTTCTCAATAAATTTGGCAATGAATTTCAATCACAGAACTCGGCAGGGTGAGCCAAGCATTGTGGAATGCATAGGAAATACAAAGGCATGGAGGGGTTGAACACATCATTCATCAGAAGGCACTCTTGCTTGTTGAAGCAGGACTAATATCCCTGGACTTACTAAGGACAACCTATTTACTGTAAAAAAAAAAATAAATAAAAGAATAAAACAATTTAAAAGCATTTAAGTTCTCCCCATTCCACAAAGAAACTAAAAATAGATTTTTCATTAAAAGAAAAAAAAACAAAATGACACCTTTGTCTTTATCTCCCTGGTTTCTTGTAATTGCTTAGCTTTCCTTCTGATAGCAGGAAGGGAAACAATGGTACTCACTCACTTGTTTCAATTACAGGCCTCAAAATTCACAGGTCAGCTAATAATTACCCTTGATCAGACAAACAGAGAGAATTTTCCTTAAAATACTAACAGTAGGAAAACTACCTCTTTTTTAATGTGTTTGGTTTTTTCCTAATTAGAACCTAAAGCCCACCTCCAACACTGACGTCTGAGATGATGTTTACAGGTTTGGATGGTGGAATCATCCTCCCATTCAGGAGAACCTGCAGGGAATAACAGCACCGCGATGCGACGCTGCCCACAGAGAAGGGGACAGCCCTATTGTCTTGTCACAATGAATACCTTTGCTGACAACAACTGGATTACGTTCAAACTCTTCTGTTTACATATGGCAAAGAATGCTTTTGATTATGGCTTTTTATAGTCTTGATGAAACTGGAGCCCCTGATCCAGCCCTCAACCAAGGAACACTACATGGAGCACATGCCCCAGCCCTAGGGAGGGTGAGCTCCTGTGGGGAACACGAAATCACACACAAGTTTAGCAAAGAAATATGAAAAGAGCATATTGAGCATCAGAGAAACAAGAACACTCATTTGTGGCTTTTACATCTTTGAAGACAAATGTCAATTTATTCTGTTCAAGAATAGTCTGTTCCTTTCAGAGTCTTTTGTAGAGTAGGTCAGAACACCTCCAGCAGAACTGATATTGTACTAGAAAGTGAGCTGGGAGAAGAAATAAGGGAAAACGTTTCCTGACCAGTTCCGGTCACCTACCAAACCAACTCCAGGAAAGAAAGAAGGAACAGAGGAACGAGGCAGCAAGAAAGCAAGGATGTGGGGCCAGATAATTATCAAAGAAACAAAGAATATGCATCTTCTGCATCCTCCTCATTGTGGATGCCCCATCCCTGGCAGTGCTCAAGGCCAGGTTGAACAGGGCTTGAAACGACCTGCTCTAGTGGAAGGTGTCCCTGCCCATGGCAGAGGTTGGAACTGGGTGAGGTTTAAGGACCTTTCGAAACCATTCTATGATTCCACAAATGTGTAGCAAATTAAGGTTTAGATACACGATATGTCTAGTAATCTACCCTCTAATCTTCAAAAGCCCAATTCCAGCATCCTTGGGGGTGTGGAGACTCAGCAGGGCTGGTGCATCCTTACTGCAGGAGGGGTACCAGAGGCTGCCAAGAAGCACTTAATGGGGGGATCCAGTCTTCCCACTACCCCAAGCCCTTCTGCTCACAACCCTCAGCCAATGCTGAGGGACCATCCAGCCTCTCCAGGCTGTCCCACCATAGGATTTAGGTTCTTTGGCACACCTTTTGGTAGGTGACACTCAGACACAAGCGAAGCACTATCTTCATGACTGGATTCTGCAAGGATGGCTGCATTGCCACTCTTACTGAGAACGGTAGTGTTTCAGGCTCTTATGTTTGCCAAAAAAGTCATTACCATCATAATAACTACAGATCTACTGTAAATGAATGAATGAAGGAGAGGCAGAGAGAAATGGAGAGGGACAGAGAGAGGGAGAAGGATAGGAGAGGAAGACAGAAAGAGAAGAAGAAGGAGAAGGAGAAAGAATGAGAACGAGAAAGAGAAAGAAAGGAGGAGAAGGAGAAGGAGGAGAAGAGAAAAAAAAGAGTGGGAGGAGGAAATGAAAATGCATTGTGTTGACTGGGGCAATTTGAGCAACCTCAGGTGCACACCCTAGCTGTGCAGCACATCATGGAGGTGAAGAAGCATGAGCATCAATGTTAACCCTCCTCAAGAGCTCTTCTCTGGAACAGGGTGAGCCCTGTAGGAAACAGAGTTTGTTCTGTGCATGAAAACTCTGGTAGTTCTACAGAACTGGGCCAATGCTGCAGCTTTCCCAGCACAGTGCTGCCCCAGCTGCATCACCCCTGAATCTGATCACTACCTAAGTCCTGAATTAGAGAAATGTCCAGAGCACAAGGACTCTGTGTGCTCTATGTGACTCATAAGGCAGCTGTAGGAGCCAGCACAGTAACTACTTGAGGAGGCTGTGAAAGGGGAGGTTAGAATGATGGAATCATAGAATGGTCTGTGTTGGAAAGGACCTTAAAGCTCATCCAGTTCCCACAGGCAGAGATGCCTTCCACTAGACCAAGTTGCTGCAAGCCCCATCCATCCTTGAGCAACCTGGTTAGAAGGAGCAGCGCTTTGGGTCCTTTGACCCTTATATACCAAGCAACCCACCTCAAAAAGAGGTGCCAAAAATCTCAAACAAGGGGTTTGACACAGTTGCGTGAGGAGCACCCAGCTATGGTGCAACATCCACAGCCTTGCCCCTACCTGTCCAGTGCCTGTCATCTCCCAAGCTCTCTGATGAGAGAAAAAGTAAAGAACACAGCAGTCCAGGCAATACACAATACTTGCACCCTCTGCTTGCGTGTGCTCACCTATAGCATTCCTCAAGGCCACTGGATAGGAACCTGGGTAGATGGACCATGCATCTAACCCCAGAGAGCAAAACAATGGGGTTTATGGGGAGGACTGAACCTCACCTGGGACATGGCCATGCTAAGCCATCAACCCAACCTACTGTATTATACAGACATCATTCTGCTGCTGTTACAGACATTTAGAATCAGTGGTGCTTGATTGGAAATATTAATTTAAAAGTTGAAGTATGAAGTAGTGAATGAAAACTATTTAAAGTAAATCCACTCACAGTATACTTGGTGTGTCAGTTAAGTGAGTCACCATATCAGTCCACATCACATGTTTCAATCTAAGAAGTTTGTCATAGAAAGTATCTGAAGATTCACCATTACTTAAACTCATAGAATGAGCACATCATAAGAAACCAAGGATGCCACCAGTAAAAAGCAGCCCTGAGGAGAAGGACTGGAGCGTGTTGGGTGAGGACAAGCTCCCCATAATCCAGCTTCACTGTGTGCTTGAGCCCAGGACACCCCCTGTGTGCTGGGTGCACCCCCAGAGCGTGAGCAGCAGCTAAGGGAGGGAATTCTGCTCCTGTGCTGCATGAAGGGGAGACCTGAGAGCAGCTCCAGTGCCTAAAGGGGCTGCAGGGAACCTGGAGAGGAGCTTGGGACAAGGCCTGTAGGGCCAGGCCAAGGGGAATGGCTTGAACCTGCCAGAACAGGGCAGACTGAGCTGAGCTCTTAGGCAGAA
>JBCJKH010077463.1:0-17089 GCA_039877255.1 Loriculus beryllinus | reverse complement strand
CTGGAAGCCAGTATTAGCCATCAGAGCTGCACCATCTTATGGCACTTGAGGTGTCCTGGGTTTCACCTCCTCTATCACTTGGAGAAGGAGCCAGGACAGCGTCTAAGGGGCATCCATGCTCAGATGGAGGTAACCACACTCACAAGCAAGGCCTCCTGTTTTCATGAATATATTTGTCCTAAGGGAAGGGTGATAACCCAGGTATGGCTCAGTGGGGAAGTGCAGGCACACAGGTTTCTAGAAAGTTTGAGTCAATATGCTCCATATACCCAGCTTCTCTTCATCCCTGAGAGGGGATTAAAAAAATTACTTGAGGTTTTGGGGCTCATCAAAGGAGCCACAGGCACAGAGCTCCTAGATGTATCTTTAAATGTAAATTACTCCTACTTCAGTACCTCTATTTGTTCTTAGCACGATGCCATGGTCTGGGGGAGGTTTTGCAGTGATTTTAGCAGTGAGGGGAGCAACATGCCCTGCACCTGCAGGCAGTGGTTATTTGACTTCCAGATTCATGTACCAAATCACTTCTTTTCCCCCCAATTTCCTGTACTTAAGATTCTTGCATAATTTATTAAGCAGAGGACTGGTTAATGCTCTACGATAGCAGCTACTTATGAATCAGAGGAAAGTTTAATTCCCTCAGCCATATCATAAATAGTCAGAAGTTGTAGCTGTGCAGGAAAGCTTTTAATATATCTATTGAATTTTGAAGTCTTGTCTGGTGCACTTCACGCTATCTTTTATGGTTATTATGCAAAAACATGTAAATAGTTTTAAACCGCTTTGTAAAAAGCTGGAAGAATAATAATGTAAGTCAGACCAAGCTTTTCGCTTGTAGGTGGTTTGACTGTAATTATTTAAAGAGGCAGTGTCTCTCTCCCTTTTCCTTCTTGCTTTTTAAACTTTCCAGGTTATACAAAAAAGAGAACAAAAGAATTAAAAAATGGTATAGTAAAGAATTCACATGTGGAAGAACTTGGTGAAAATAGTCAGTTTGAACTGGTTTTTGGAGCAAGCTGGTTTATTGGAAGATGTCGTTGCCCATGGCAGAGGCGTTGGAACTGGATGAACTTTAAGGTCTCTTCCAACCCGAACCATCCTATTAGTCTATGAACATTGGGCCTATAAGAATGCTGGGGAGAGACTCTTCATTAGGGACTGGAGTGACAGGACAAGGGGTAATGGGTTAAAACTGAAACAGGGGAAGTTTAGATTGCATATGAGGAAGATGTTCTTTCCTGTAAGGGTGGTGAGGCACTGGAATGGGCTGCCCAGGGAAGCTGTGAATGCTTCATCCCTGGCAGTGTTCAAGGCCAGGTTGGATGAAGTCTTGGGTGAGATGGTTTAGTGTGAGGTGTCCCTGCTTATGGCAGGGGGGTTGGAACTGGATGATCTTAAGGTCTTTTCCAACCTAAACTATTCTATGATTCTATGATTCATGTAAGAAATGGACTAGAAGATGCTCATAAAACACAAATCATCAAAAGCTTTTACCTCTGGAGAGTGCTGGTTAGTGTGTGACCAGCACTGAAGGCAACAAATCTACATGTACAAATCTACACGTCTGCGAAACTGGTACTGCAAGAGACTGAATTCAATGTCCACACTGAAACAAGAGCAGGGTACCACTCCTGCATTTCTTCTGTGGGGAATGAGTCTCAATAGAGATCATAGCCATTGTAGCCAACAGAAAGGAAATCAGACCATCGCACTGAATTCTCACAGCTCACAGAACCAGCACACTCCTACCACTGTTTTCATCCATAGCTTAGTTGTCTCTGAATCCAAACAGCTCCACGTTCTCCTGCCAGACCTTGTAAAATGTAGAAATATGATACAAAACCCAAGTGATACCTAATTGTAGCTTAACTTTTCTGATAGCTTCCAGTTGACGTAGGAGGGGTAAAGCTGTCCAAGGTACTGTCATTAACAGAAAGGTGGTTTCTCGAAGTAGCGAGGCATTTCATAGATGCTGATGCAGATTCTAAAAGTAATTGTACCATGAGAGAGATACTAATTCGAAACTCATCCAAGCGACTAAATTTAGTGTTTGCATTATTTTAGGCTGCTTTGCAGCAAGGTTCTTAAATACGGCTTAAACTTCCTGCCATAATGCACATAATTTGACAAATAACACATAGTTATTTTCTGATGATTACGCAGGTTTATAATTGTTTTAGGGGCAAAAACGTTTGTCACAAGTGTGTGGTACCAAGGCACTATAAAGCAATGACACAAATAGGTATTCTTTCAGTTAACAGTTTTGTTAGAGAAGATATGGAGTGGCATGGTTTACCCTTGGGTGGCATGGTTTTGTGTGAGGTGTCCCTGCCCATGGCAGGGGGATTGGACCTGGATGATCTTAAGGTCCTTTCCAGGACTAACTATTCTATGATTCTATGTGAATGTGGTAAAATTGTTACAGGTATTTTGCAGGTTTCCTCCTGTAGCTCTTTTTGGTGCAGCCAGACTTGGCAAATGCTGTTACTTCTGTGTTTATATATAAAACATTTCCATCCTGCAGTTAAGTAGGTTTCTGGACAACAAGAAAAAACATTTACTAGAGCCTTGTTGTGTATATAACCATTACAGTGCTCTTAAGTTCTTTTGGTTGAGTCTTGCCAGCATGTCCAAGCTTTCAGAAAACTCCTTTACATAAGAATGACAGTTGCCTGAAAGGCAGATGCTTTTATCCAATAGAAAATATATACACAGACTGCACCCACACAGGGTGACGTTTCAGATACCTTTTCTGCATGTTTAACAGCAAAGAAAATTAGTAGTTGTCAGGTAGTTCATGGGCATATTCCTGTGTAAGACATTTTAACTCCCTTCCTCCTAGTATGACACTGCTTCTGCCATATTGATTGATAAAACTTTTGCTAGAATAGGCAGTTCCCCGAGCTGGCTAGCATGACACCACTGCATTTGGCTTTGGGAAAGGAGGTGAATTAAACACCCAGAAGGTTTCTGAACAGCAGGAAAAATAATCAATGATTGGCTGTTTAGTTTGAGCCTTTGCCTGAATCTTTATCAAAGGAATTACTCTGTAGGTGTTGAGATCCTTCAGCTGAGTTTCTTAATATCTCTGCTCTGCATCCTGTTTTGGTTGTTAATTGGCTCCTGCTGATTTGATCCTAGCCAGCCTTGATTGCATGCAAAACACTTGTGCTGCTAAATGGAGACCTGCCGTTCTGGTTGGCATCTTGCAAATCACTTTGATGGGCAACTCAACCACTGCAGTCCCATCCAGGGCATGCATCAATGATGCAGCACCCTTAACACCACCTGCAAGATGTGCTCATTTTAGGGGACACTGTTTAATCCATCATAATTTGGTTTTACTTCTGCATAATTGCTTTGAGGGTTTTGTGGCAGCTTTGCTTTCCAAAAAGGCCGCAATACACACAGAGAGAGTAAAACTGAGTATTTTACTGATAAAATATTGTGAATAGGACTGGGTTTTTTCCTAGTGAATACTAGGGGAAAATCAAAGTGGAACACTGCCGAATACAGCTGGCCAGTGGTTCAGTCAGATTATCTGAAATATCCAAGTATTTTGGTAAGATTTGAATTAAACTAATAGTGGGAATGATGCAGTCCTATATGAAAACATAATGATTTCCAGTTCATGAGGGCAAATCCTCAATCTGGGTGCTTGAAGGTAGACATTCAGTCTTTTCTGTGTGAGTGTTAGAGACTGCAATGCTTTTCACAAACAAGCAGGAATTTCGTATAGCCACATTCTGCCAAACTTCATCATTCCAGGGCTAGTCAGTATGCCTCATTCAGTGCTCATTTGTGTTGCAGTTCTTAAATAGCAGTGGTTTATTTTATAGCTACTAGCTTGAGAGTTACAGTGAATATTAATAATTCATTGCACTTGCAGTAAATCAACATGGTAGTTCTCTTTTTATAGGAACACTCCTAAATTGCTTTTTTCTGAAACCACTGAATTCGTGACCCTTTCATGGGTTAGACTGAGTCGGGCATTTTGCTTTTAGGCAAAGCAAAGCAGTTTTGGCTATTTTTAATCTATGCTTTTGCACTGAATTTTCTTCCTCCTGATGTGCATTAGAAGTTTTGTCACTCTTCCATTTACTTCTTGACCCATCTGATAATTCAGAGCTCTTCCAAGTGAGTTGGCAGGTGGCTGAATCACAGTTTTGGTTTCTCTTTTTTTAGGGAATAAACAGTAACCTTTGTGAGAAAACAACTGCATCTGGGGATCCCAAGATCCCCAACATTTTATGGGGATCCTAAACTGTGACCTGTGGGCTGCTGGGAGTTGGATTTGCCAGGAGCTGACACTAAGGAGCCGGCCTCCTGACACAGGCGTTGGTTTAGAGGCAGAGTGTTAGTGACTCGCTGTCAGCTAATGCACCCTGCTGTTACATAAATGTTATTAAAATACATATATACACAGCCCAGAGTTTTCAGGGTTTTCAAAGTGTGTTTTTCCTAGCTGGAAGAATACAGAAGATCTGGTTTTATTCTTCACTGATGCTTCTGCTATTTGAAAGAAGAGGAAACCTGGCAGCGACCTCAGCAGAGTTTGGGAGCACTGATCAGGCTCTCCAACAATCATCTCCCTAGGAGTTCTCTGCTCCTCTCCATACATTTTTCACATTGTTTATGACTGTCTAGCTGCTGAGCTACCCTATGGCAGTGCACGTTAATGTCTTGTCACCCTGGTCACTGCAGACAGTAGGGTGAAGAGCCTTTGCCCAAACAAGCTTGAGGGGAATTTGGGCACATTTCTAGATGCTTGTAAAAATGTTTCGTTAAAGGATCCCTCACCACATGCACAGGGACATAATTCCACTTATGATTGTGTAGGTCAGTATTAGTCTGTCTTTGTTAGCATTAATTTCATGATATCCACAACTTTAAAAGGGAACATTGGTGAATATTCTGGCTGTTTGAACGGCTTTTAGTACCAAATACCTATAAAGTGGTCCCAAATAATGACTTGCACGAAGGAGGCATTTTTAACATCTCAAAAATACAAATCTCATGGTTTATCTCACCAATATCTTATCTCTTTTCTGGCATTCCCAGAACCTGCAGGGTCACTGCATTCATTACAGAAAGAGCTCTGCCTTTTACAAATGCCAACCCCGGCAGCAGCTAAAATCTTTCTGTTTCATTCATTAAATTTAATTTACCATAAAGAAATAGGCAGTGCATAGCATTTAAAAGCAAGATTAGCATTTCAGAAATGGCCATCTGCATGCATATAACAAATTTAACTAAAATACTACATACTTATGTCGGAGTATAAACAGATAAGAATTAAAATCTCATAGTCCAAATCCCTTTTCAGATGATTAGATATATCTTGTGTTAAGACTTATGTTTTATTAAGTACCTGTCCTATCCAGAAGTACATTTTTTTTATGGTGGTAGTTCTTGTAAAGGTAATCTTATCAAATACAGTTGCTCCTATGGGATTTCCACTTGAAATCAAAGCCTGAGAGCCTTTTGCAGACACCGAGTTCTTACTAAGTACCGTTAGAGATGCCCAAACATTACTTTGTTAGTAGGACAGAATATGAATAAATACAGAGGGGTGAAGTATTCTGCAACATTGGTTCAGCTACTCTTGTGTGTAAATCACTGTGAAGGGCAGGAGTTCCAGTCATCTATATTCGTTAGATGCTGGTCTCGGGAGGGATAATAAAAGACATTTTAGTGGCTAAGGGAGTAGTTATGGAGTAGAGAAAAGTCTCATCTCTGAAAGGTCTCTTAGTGATGAAAACTGTATAGAAATTGGACATTGAAAAGCGGGATCTGGTTTGGAGCCAGTTGAACAAGAGACACAACCAGCTCCAACAGGCAAGCATTCAGTCTGAATAAAATCAGATCACCCTAATAAAATCTTAGAATAAATCTTCAGTGAAAGCTGAGCAATTTTGGAGGCAGCTTTGGATTTTGCATTGAGAGAGTACAAGTACACAGATTGGGAGATAGAGTATTTTCTGTAATAGGTAAATCTTTTAAACTGTGTGTAAGGGGAGTGTGGTGATGTAGTGGGGAAAAAGTTCCTTGATTGGGAATACTGTTATCCACCTAAGTAATCCACATAGTGGGCAGATCACTGCAATCTGTGTCAGATTACTTAAGGAAGTAAAAAGAATTATGGAGTAATTTACTAATGCTTTATTGTGGGAAGACAGAACTCAAGGAAGAACTGAAGCTAACAGCCATCTCCATTTCTTTCATTTTGCCGGTTAGTTTGCCAGAGAGACCATTTGAGACTTGAATTGTATTTTATAAGCAGCTATTCATGTGTGATTGAGAGATTTCTGCTCATCAAAGTTACCTGTAGGGAGTTAAAGATTGGCAAGAAATGGTTGCTGTGATTAGTAAACTTTTTTATTATCAACATTTGGGAATTCAGGAAAAAGGTAGCTGTGACTCACTTGAAAAGGAACTGAATAAACTCAGGCTGTTGATAATTCAGCTTTGTTAGAAGGACAATAGCATTTATTTATTCATTCCCATGACTAAATTTGTTTGCTGGTATGACAAGAAGTTATAAATCCATAACTGCCTGGGGCTCACAACTTGTAACCTATAAGATCTCATGAAAGAAGTTCTGGGTTTGTCATCCGCTCTCTGAGCTCCTCAAAATGCTGCCTGCATTTCTTCTCTTTACATAAATGTCAGTTGTTCTCTACCAGCCCACTTGGTCTTATTTAGATATTTATTTAAAGTATGAATGCCTAAGAACCAGCTCTGTATTTGCTTATGGCTTTAGACTATTCCTGGAAAAGTGGGCGTCCCAGTTTTAGGCATGGTTTCTGGATGGATACTGCTGGATATAAGTAGCACATATACAAGAACAGCCATAGGACAGTCATCAAATATTCTACATTTTCTGCTGAATCACCATCATGATGTTGTCTTCTTTAGCCATGAGGAGGAAAGTGGCACGTTTTTTCTCTATGACAAGTTGACAAATATTTCTGATTTTCAGAAGGAAAACCTGGGCAATACTGGATTTATTAGAAACTTCAACATATACTCCTCCTTAATGTATTTTCATCTGAGCGCTTTCTCAGTCCCTCTTAAGAGTCTAATCCGAACAAAATGTTGGGAAATGTATCTTGTACCAGCTACTTTGCTCAGTACAGAAGTCATGGATAGTTATAACTTAATAGTTGTGACAGAAAACTGTCAGGTAGTAGTTTAAGTTTCACCCAAGTTACACTCCAAGTGATGCTGAACTGTATCTCGCTTCAGCCATCTGCAAATTAGAGTGACATCTCTATCACAGTATTGAGTTTAATTAACTGGTAATTATAGAGAAGGATGAGATTGCTTGCCATCATTACAGCTATAGCAGAATCTAGCCACAGTAAGTTGATGTGTTTTCTTGGTGTTATTTTTCATTTCACTTTAAATTTCTTTAACCGCACACAAGAGGTTAACATCATCCTTTGAGAGGGGAAATCTCCTTCTCAGTCCTCTTCTGTTAAAAATAGGGTGCTCTTAAAGAGGTGGACCACATAGATGCTAATTCTTTATAAGCACTCTTTAGCACAAGTATCATCATGCTGTTTCCTCAAGAAAAGAAGTGCTAAGTCAGTTGAAGGAAGATGTCTAAGGGTACTAATTATGCAGACAAAAGTGCAAATGGGCCAGATAGTTTAAAACAAGGAGTGAGATAATGACTTCTTTGGCAGCCTGTATTTAGTAGATGTTGCTTCTTTCCTTCCCAGTTCATTTCTGAACTTCTTTTCTGGTATTTGGAGGGTTTTTTTCCTTTTATGTGTTCGCTGTGAAAAGAAGAAGTAGTCTTACACATGCTGCCATCTCCTCCTGCTGTCAGGGCTGGTTTCTAGGCAGGGATCAAGGCTAATCAGGGCTGGCTGAACCAGGGGCTCTCCACAGCACAGCCTCAACTAGAGGTCTGCATCCACCCAGCCAGTTCCTCACAACTGCTCAGTTTCACACTGAGCATCTCCAGGTAAAATTTAACCATGAAGGCACCCTGTTAAGCAATTTTGTGCAAGGAATTTTAATGGAAAACTTACTAGTGTGTATTCCTGGGAAGCTGGAGAACACGTAGAGCGTTCTGCTCCTTACTTACACCAAATTACAGTATAGAAATAATAATAGAGAATAAAAAAAAAAAAGATGGAATTTTGAAGCAATAGTTCATGTGCCAAACCTGGCAGTGCAGTCCCAAGTGCTATGTACAAAAAGACAAAAAAAAAACCCAAATCCCAAAATAAAACCACATATAAGATGAGAGAGTGAGCAATTTGCATTGAAAGCTGTCACTTCATCCTTCACTCAGTTACGGTTCTTAGTTCCTTTGGGACTGTAAATATTCAACTGAAGCAAGTTATTTAATCTTGATGTTATTCCTCAAAAGCATTTGACAATCCCTTTCAGTGTACTTAATTTTAATATTGGATGAAGGTTTCTTATTAATGGGTAGAGAATAGAAGAGGTTTTCCAGCTGACCACTGCATGCAGAGACCCTCAAAACGCAAACTCAGAGTGAAATGAGAGTGGAGGCAATTTCTTTGGACTGAAAGCTATCATTTCCCCAATTGCAAAGCACTGTCAGCTTCATACAGGGATTGTGGAAAGCTACAGATGGAACACTGCAAGAAAAATGCATGTTTCTGTTTTGTTCTTTTAAATCATGGTGTATTTTTTCTGGTACAATTACTTGAGTAACATAGTGAATGGAAATACATTTTATCTTAAGAATTTAGCCCATACACATTTTCTGCCTCATTTTAAAAGCAGAGATTTAAGAAACGAAACTTAATCATTATCAACTGTTGGTTCAAGTTAATGTGATTCCTTTCCAGACAGGATCTAATTTCAGTAATTAATCTACATCAGGGTATCTGTTCTGCATGAGAATTATCTTGACAAATAAACTAGCATGTTCCAAATAAGTAGCTTGCATTCCTGTACTCTACCTGCTTTCTACCGCCATTTTGGATATAAGGTACCAGTTATATCTGGTATTTCTCTCTTCCAACTTGTTCTACCACATCTAATCCTCTGTCATTAAGTGGAGCAGGTTGGACTTCTTGGAATTACTGATTTTCTGTGGCAGTGGCTGTTGTTTTCTCCCAGTTTTTTCCCTCTACAGCTTGGATCAAATGCCACAACATCTAAGTAGCAGATTTGCACTAAATCATTACTTAGCAGTTAGATCATTTGAAAGAACACAATCTTTACCAATACTGAAACACTCTTTCCATCATTTAAAAGGAGTCTGTCAGCCTAGAGCTACTTACATCAGCCTGTGAATACATACCTGTCCTGTGCTTTACATGCATTGTCCATCTCTTTCTGTTTCAGTAGCACACAGTTGTCCGTCCACCTCAGCCCTGCCTTTATTTTAAAGGGAAAGCAAAAGACACTTTGAAAAGACATACTTAGCTGGTTTACATGTCATTAGAGTGTCCTCCTCTTACTCTATAAATAATGAGAGAAAATGAGACTTTATAAAATATCTGTGTTGCTTGGATGCCATTCAGTCTCCATTTTGGGAAATAACAGGTTGAAATCTTGGAAAGGTCTGTAGTTTTCATTCGTAATATGAAATGCTATTTAAATCTGGGGACAAGAAGGAGAGAGCCTTGAGCAAACCGTAACTATCTTTTGCTGAAGATCTGCTCTGATTGAGTTCTTAAGTGACTCTAGGGCTCAACCTTTTGTAGGAAATGTTTTCCATTAAGAGCTATGAGGTAACTTAAGGGCTGATCTTTCCTAAATTTCCTTTCCAATCTCTTCGGTTAAGTAGATAAATTCAAAAAGCCCTCCTGAGGTTGACTCTGTGAAAGCAGTAGCTGAGGACACAGTCAGTAGAAGTTTAGTGACTCCTAAATGCTGTTCTTCCTTCATGCCCTAGGATCCATGTCACCCTCAAAGCTTCGTGCTGTTTTCCTTCCAGGCACAATTCTAATCTTAAACTATGAATCTCACAAAATAGCTCCTGAATGAAAGCTGTTTTCTGCCCAAAACAAGCCCAGGGGATTGCAGCTCCCTGTAGGTTTTGAGATGCCCTCTTGTGAGCACTGAGTTCACCATTCCAGCTCAACCACTGCAGTTCCTCACAGTACAACAGAGTTGGATGGAGTTTGCACAGCATGAGGAAAATTCACCTCTTCTGCTGAGATTCAGCAGGAGCTGATGGCTCAATGCTGTTAATGCAGAATAAAACCTTATTGTAGTATAGATGTTATGTGGGTGTTATGCTGGTCCTCTACAATTGGGGGATGGCACTGCTGTCTTTTGCTCATCCATTGGAATACTTCACTCTCCTTCAGTGACTCCTGAGCTGCTTAATGAACCTCACAAGTGCTGCAGGAGCTCCAGCCAGGCTGAAACCCCAAAGCTGCCAAGTCCCCAGTAAGAGCAATTTTGTTAACCCATCATTCCTGCCTTGTTCCAGGGATGTGGCTTTGCAGGGAATGGTACTCCTTGCAGATTGCTGACTATTCTTGTCTCTCTTTGGGAATCAGTAGCAACAAGAGATATATTAACTCACTTCATGCCTTCTTTTGACATTGCAAAAATAGAAGCTACATTAGCATTTTTTGTGAAGCTGAATTTAAACTTGTCTTCTCTGCACTTTTACTTTGGTTGCTGTCATGATAAAATGCTTACAGTGATTCCATCTGACAATGAACAAAGCAGGAATCTGAGGGACATTTACTGTTAGATACCTTCCAAGGAAGGATTGTAGCAAATTAGCAGTCTTCTGAAATCTATTATGATCTGGCTATATCACCTTTATAGTATTTGGCTGATAGTCCTGTATTTGTAATAACCTAAGACTGATGAAGAAATGAAAGATCTGCACTTAAAAATTTATAGTGATGGATTTGGGCATTCAATCATTCCATTTCAGGAAAAGAGCTGCCTCAAAGGTGCTTCTTATTTGTGTATTGCTCTTCTTTCCTGTCATTTCTCTCTACCATTCTTATAAATAACGTTAAGTGCAGCCTTACTTTACAGCAAGTAAGCTTCTTTCGTGCCAAGTCTGACAAATGGGTTTCATGTCTTGCTTGTTTTATTTTCCAGCATGTTTCACTAACTGGTTTGACATATAACTGCTTTCTTTATGTTGATTTGTAGTGCTGTACAAATCAGCTATGTTTTATGTTGACAGTGCGAGAAGCAAAAAACCTAATTCCCATGGATCCAAATGGACTTTCAGATCCTTATGTTAAACTGAAGCTCATCCCAGATCCTAAGAATGAAAGTAAACAAAAAACAAAAACTATCCGTTCTACTCTGAATCCAGACTGGAATGAATCATTCACATTGTAAGTTTAATGCCTTTTAATGAAGTACCTGTATATGGATTGATTCTTTTATTTCAGTGTTGCATTGAAAATTACTGTTTCTGTCCTTTTTAGTAAGTTAAAACCTACAGACAAAGATCGACGGTTATCAGTAGAGGTCTGGGACTGGGATCGAACAACCAGAAATGATTTCATGGGATCCCTTTCATTTGGAGTGTCAGAGCTTATGAAAATGCCTGCCAGTGGATGGTAAGAGTTTCTGAAAAGAGAGGAGAGAATATAACACGTTCCAGTATTTTTCTTCAATATAATCAATTTGGTTTGGAGTTTTTTGCTGTATTTCAGGCTTTGAATTCATTGAAAATGCAACTAAACCTAAGAAACAGATTGTTTATAACAAAGGAGAGTAAGAAAAGGAATGCTTTTCTTTGGTGGTGTTCATGAAGCTTCTGCTGTACACTCAGTTCTGTGTACATGGTCTTGCGCTAAGACTTTTATCATGAATATGATATATTCATTGCAAAGTGTATCATGTTATATATAGCTCTGCAAATTCAAAGTACATGGGAACTGATTTTATAAAGTACCATCTTATTTCCTAACAAGTAAACTAGGGATAGAACTTATCACATTGTCTCAAAAAGTACCTTTTGTCAATTGTCTATGGCTATAGAAGCACTGGAAACAAAGGTTCTTCAAGATTGATGTCTCCCACCATACCCCAGGATGGTGGAATTTCCTTGTCCATTAAACTGCCTGGGCAGGTAGTTTTGGATTAAAGCTCTAACGTTAGGTTAAATATCTTCTGTTTCTGAGTTTGCTTTAGATCTTTTCAAAGCAGTTCTTCACGTATCCGTGACATTGATACAAACCACACTTAACACAATTAAATCCCATGTTAAATCTAGCAGCACTTAAACTGCGCAGTCATTGTTGTTTTCTCAAATGTTCAACAGGTACAAGCTGCTGAATCAAGAAGAAGGTGAATATTATAATGTTCCAATTCCAGATGCTGATGAAGATGGAAACGCAGAGCTCCGACAGAAGTTTGAGGTGAGGATTAAACACAAATGGGTGCAACTATATATTACATACACTTTTAGGGTGCTACTGTTTCTGTTGCCTGTGGCAGCACTATGTGCCTTTGAGTTTCTTGGAGATTGGACTACATGCTGTAATTCAGTAGTTGTACAATTTTTTCTGACAGTTCAGCTTCTCTCCCCTGGCACTTGTAAGTTGGTATTTGAAAACCTTTTTTGTCAAGAATATGTAATAATTTCAATGTCTTTTAATCCTTGCTGCAAAATCTGCCAGCTCTTATCACTCTTATCTCTATTAGTTGACAAATTAAGCTATCAGAAACAACGGTATTTTAATACTTAGAACATTTCACACTAAATGCTTTCTCTTCTAAAGAAAATATTTACAGTGTTAATAGTTTGGAGCCTCCAAACCTTTGTAGATGTGAGATTCTGACAGCTTTTTTGTGGGTTTGGAATTTTGAAGGGTTGGAAGTATTGCTGGTTATGTGCAGAAAAGAAACAATGAAGGAAGGTGATACTTCCCGCAGTCTTCCTGCCTCCTGTGGTGCAGATTGGAGTGGTTGGTAGTCACAAGCATGGTCTCACTGTGCCATGCAAAGGAGTTGCTTCTTAATGAACAGACTTAGCCAGCAACTCTGCCTCTTCTGGCAGCTATAGCCAATATTACAGCAAAACACATGCTGGTCGTTAAAACCAGCAACAGGAAAGGTAGGGCTTGGGAAGTGACATGTGTTGCTAATGGCTGTACTGGATTCAGCTCATCTGACTTGACTGCTTTTTCCAGCTGCATACACAGCATTGAATTTGAAATCGTCCAATCTACACTATTGTTTCCTTTTTTCTGGTTGAACATTTACAACTCTGGTATAACTGTTTATCCAGAAATAATTAATGTACCTGTTGTGCATAAACAAACACACCTGTACCTTTCAACCTGAAATGGCAATTTCTTATGTTCACCATCAGGCAGAATTCTACATTGTTATTATAAAAGATGGGTTAACCCAAGAAAGTGAGGAAAAACGGCACATGTTCAACTTTCAAGAAAGAAAAAGAAAAGGTGCATCAATTTCTTCTGAACACATTTGGATCAGCTACCATATTTTTGTCTGCAGCATGAACTATTATTTTTGTTACACATTCGAGAAGTATTTGAATCTCCATTCCATTTTCTTTTCTTTACAGTTGTGATCTGACCAGTGTGATTTTGTTTTGCTGCACTAGGTCATTTTCTAGTCAAGATCATATTTACTTTTTATCCTCCCAAAAAAGAATAACTTCAAACGTAATTCTTTTCACCCTTCCTTGTCTCTGTGCAATATACAGAGTCTGGAATTGGGTGGGTATGTGTATGTTGGTGATATAAGTATAGAAATCTGTTTTTTCTCAGGACAGAGGCAGCACTAAATCACTAGACAAATCACTAAAATTGTCTATTTGAAAATGCCAGCTATTATGCAGTATGTTTGCATACTGAATTTGCAATCCCTTAGGTTATTTTCTTAAGCCTACTGTAAATATATTGGTTGCAGAATTAACAGTCAGGTTTTATCCTTGTCCTGCAATGAAGTGAAGTAGAAATCATGAGAGGTTGCATTGTGTAAAGCTACTGGACTGGCTCCCAGAAATGGCAGCTTCACATGGGGTCAGCTCTGCCCCAGAAATAATTAATCTGTCTCAAAGTCTAATTAGTTCAGCTTCAGCACTGTGTATTTGAAGCTTTCCCTCTCCTGCAGGTAGCCTGGTTGGTGCTGTTTTAATGGTCTGAATTAATCAAGGAAAGGGAATAGGTTTTCCATGAACACAGTGTCTCCAGCAGTATCATTTAGAGTTGCATAATGAACAGTTCTAAAAGTTAGTGATGATTTATGGGAATACTGGTAGCCAAACAAAATACATGATTGTTAACTAGACCGAGGTAAAAGTTTTTAGGTTCAGCCTCATACTCTCAACATAATACCACTGTAAGAAGGAAGAGGGAGAAGTAGCACTTCCAAGCAGTGTTCATATTTGGTTTCAAGGGGATTACTGTTATAGCTTGTAAAAATAAGCATCACAGATGTCTGAATGGTGGTATTTAACTTATTAGCTATTCTGGTATGGCACGTAAGTGGTGCTGACTGATCATCTCTTACATTATTTTTCTTATCGTATATATCTTGGCTTAAATAGTCATTTTATTTTAGGTACCCTGTACTAAGGAACAAGTAGATAGTGCTGAGAAACATGCTGTTATTTGTGATTTAATCATAGAATTGTTCAGGTTGGTAAAGACCTTTAAGAGTCCAGCCGCTAACCCAGCACTGCCAAGTCCACCACTAAGCCATGGTGGTGTCTCTAAGCACTGCATCTACACATCTTCTAAATCCCTCCAGGGATGGTGACACAAACACTGCCCTGGGCAGGCTGAAATTTCTGAAACCTGGTCTTAAAATAGATAAATCTAAGGCATTCTTAAAACTGACTTTGCCCTTTTGACTCAAGTTTAGAAACTTAGTAGCTCTCCAAGAGCACTTAGGAACCCATTTAAATCAAATTTAAAGAATCTGCCTGTGTCTGCAGTTCAATAGGCATCTTTAAGATTTGGCCTCAAGCTCTCGCTGATTTCAGACTGTTTAGACAATCCTATTGCATCCCTCTAGCTCCACTTTAACAACCCAGACTTCTTATTTAAATGTGCTTTTTAGCCACACAAATCTTATTGATATGCTACTTTACTGACTGGACCTTCTGGCACAGATGCTTTAAGGCATTTATTCTGTGTAAATCTACCATCAAGTAACTATACAGGATTATAAATAAGAAATAAATAAGAGATTGAAACATTCTCTTCATTACATTTATAACTGAACAGTAGAAACTCTTTGTGATGCGAAGTTTTCTCATGCCTCATTCTGACAGCTCCAAACCAGATGAAGAATTAACACCTGACTTGCACCCAGTAGTTAGAGATCCTAGCCAACAAATGGGATAGAATTTGGAAAAGAAAGAGGAGGATTAAGTAGGATGGTGGTTTCATTAATGGAATCAAACCTCACTAGGTAGATTTTTATATACTCTGTTATGTATTACCATACGAAGTTGTCTGCTGTATAGAAATGGAGTTGCATTACGTGTAAGTGCAGTGCACTGTTTTCTCTACAACAGATTGTAATGAAACTATTTTCTGGATCTTGACCTACAAATCAATTATCTGCTCATTTAGCAGTACGATGAAATCTGTCTTCAGTGATTTCTACATGATACATCATTATTAATAGTTAGAGATAAAAATATCCTCCTGTAGGAAGTGGAGGCAAGATAAAATCTGTCACTGTTTGTCATTTGGTGTCAACCTTTGGGTGTGAATTTTCTCTCCAGAATGGCATTATTTGTGGCCATCTCAAAACGAAACTCTGCTCTCAACAGGCATATTCAGAATAATTGTAGCTGCTCCATAATTGTCCATGCTGAGGTTGCCATGGGAACTCCCAACATTCCCAGGTGGCTCTATGGACTCAAACCAGCAAGTCTTTTAACCACAATACGTACTATTTGTTATATACTTCTTACAGTATTTTCCTAGTCACAAAAGCAGAATATTGACATAATGAAACCTTATTTTAGTTTTCATACCTAGCTCTGATTTGAGCCGTAATTTTTGCCATTTAGAGCATTATTCTGTTATTTTATTTGGGGAAATGTGCAAATTCTGAAACTTCTGTTGTAGAAAGGTGGTTTTTTTTCAGTTTCCCAAGCCCAGTTTCCTGTAATTTGCTGCTTAGCAAAGCACTTCTTAGTACTTAAATAGCACCTTAGAATAATAATAGAATAACGCTGGTTTAAAAGTAGGCTGGTTAATTATTCTGTCTGTTCCCTTCTTTCCACATCACCATCATGGAAAATGCTATTAAAAATAAAGCAGCTGTTGTGGACCATAGCAATGATTTTTTTTACTTTGAAAAAGAGCAGAGTAGCTGTAATTCTTACATATGGATACATTTACCAAGTACAAGGTATGTTAAGTGATGGGAGCAACCTGAATCACCTCAGTCAACTTTAGTATTTAAAGTGACCCAAGCACATTGTTATGAGGGAATAGGTTAGTGCTCATATAATCTTAAGGCATTCCATGGGGAAGATACGTAATGGTTCTCGTGGTACATACTCTAAAGATGTCAGGCGTTTTCCTTTGCTCTAATTATTTCCTTTACTGTAGCTCTCTGTGTGGGCTTCAGTAGAACAAAATCATTCCCTTAGTTTCTGTGGAAGAGCTTAGACTGCTGTGGGGTTCCATATGGGACCATTCTTAGCGATGTCCGTCCACATCTACCACTGCGGCTGCTAGCTTGATTAGGATTCCAGCTGAGACATCAAGCACTTGGCTTTTCCTGGCAATTAGTTTTGTACCATTCCATTTATTTAAATGAATAACAATGAAATCTCTCATTGTTCTAATAAGTATGTTTTCTGCAAAATAATTACCAGTGAGTGTTAGTAAAATCAGGTACCATTTCCATCCATTATTTGACATTGTGGGCCAGATTTATGAAACTGTGGCTGGTAGGAAGGCCAGGCAGGGTACCCAGGGAAAGTGGTCATACTGGTTGCACACTGTAGTTCCAGTCTCCCCTTTCTGGGATTGATATAGCTACTGGATAAACCATCCAAGAGCAGCTCTTATGTATTATTAGGAAGAAGTTCTTCCCTGTGAGGGTGCTGAGGCACTGGCACAGGGTGCCCAGAGAAGCTGTGGCTGCCCCATCCCTGGCAGTGTTC
>JBCJKH010077458.1:15720-39259 GCA_039877255.1 Loriculus beryllinus | reverse complement strand
TTCAGAAGTACACAGGGTAGAATCATCCAGGCTGGAAAAGACTTTTAAGATCATAGAGTCATAGAATAGTTAGGGTTGGAAAGGATCTTAAGATCATCTGGTTCCAACCCCACTGCCATGGGCAGGAATACCACACAAGACCATGTTGCCCAAGGTCCTGTCCAACCTGACCTTGAACACTGCCAGGTATGGAGCATTCACCACTTCTTTGGGCAACATATTCCAGTTCCTCACCACTTTCACAGTAAAGAACTTAATTACATCTACCTAAACTTCCCCTGTTTACGTTTAAGCCCATTATCCACTGACCTATCACTCAGCCCCTGATGAAGAGTCTCTCCCCAGCAACCTTGTAGATCCCCTTTAGATATAATTGAGTCTAATCATTAAACTAGGTCCATGAAGTCCAGCAGTAAACCATGCTCCTAAGCACCATGACTATACATCTTTTAAGTACCTCCAAGGATGGGGACTCATCACTTCTCTGGAAACCCTGCTCCAATGCTTGACCACCATTTTGGTGAGGAAATTTTTCCTAATATCCATTCTGAACCTTCCTCGGCACAACTTAAGACCATTTTCTCTTGTCCAATCAGTTGTTACTTGGCGAGAAGAGACAGACACCTACCTTGCTACAACCTCCTTTCAGGTAGCTGTAGACAATGATAAGGTCTCTCTTAAGCCTCCTTTTCTCCAAAGGAAACAACCCCAGTTCCCTTAGCTGATCCTCATAAGACTTGTGCTCTATCCCTTTACCAGCTTTGTTGCCCTTCTCTGGACCAACTCCAGCACTTCAGTGTCTCTCTTGTAGTGAGGGGCTCAAAACTGGACACAGGATTCAAGGTGTGACCTCACCAGTGCCAAGTACAGGGGTATGATCACTACCCTGGCCCTGCTGACCACACTATTGCTAATACAGGCCAGGATGCTGTTAGCCTTCTTGGCTGCCTGGGCACAAGTTGGCTCACGCTCCGTTGGCTATCAGCCAACACCCCCAGGTGCCCGGGTCCTTTTCCTCTGAGCAGCTTTCTAGCCACTCTTCCCCCAAGCCTTGCATGGCGTTGTTTGGATCTAAATGCAGGAACCAGAATTTAGCTTTGGGATGGATAGGTCAAGAAAAAATGGACATAAGCTGCAGACTGAGAAATGCTGCAGCATGAGAAATTCTGACTCAATATGAAGAAGATTGGTCTTAACTGTGAGGATGAACAAATATTTTAATAGGCTGCCCAGAGAGACTGGTGATGTTTTCATCCATGGAGAGATTCAGAAGTCTGGACAAGTCCCTTAATAAACATTTCTATCTGGACACATTTTGACTAAATTATTTCTATAAATCCTTTTGAACCTACACTATTCTATCATTTTGTGAAGTTTGTGACTTATTTCAGAGTGCAGTTAGGAAGCTCTCCCAGACTCAATTTTGGCTGTTGTAGTCAACTGCAAAGTAGATGATAGCTGCTAGGAAATGAGAATAACACCAATATGCCTATGAAACTGAAGAACTGAAAAAGTAACCGATTTTAGAAATGTACTGGAATGTTCTCTAATGCTAATCACTAATTTGTGCCTTTAACATTTAATTCTCTCAGAAATGTGTTTTATAAATTCAATATGTATAAATTCCTATTGGATAAAAAAAGCACTTTTGATCATATGGCATTAATGCATTTTACAAAGAATAGACAGATCCTTAATTTGAAAATGTATTTGAAACACAGTAGCATTCTCCATTTTAAAATGAAGTGATTATATTTTGGTTTGGCTTTGTTATTTTTTTTTATTTAAACTTCTGCTATTACTCCCTTTCCTTTTTCCCTCCATTTGGGCTTTCTGTTCAGCAACATTTCTGTTCCCAGTCTCTCTCTATAATCTCTCCTCAGTCCCTATTAATTTTTTGTTTGCTAAACATAGAACCTCTAGTCAATTTTTCATCTTTTTCTCTTCAGCTTCTTTTCCCATTAATTCCTATTCCTTTAAATTCTCCTGCAGGTGCTTATGGTTCCCCCCCTGCTCCTTCTCTGCATGTCTTCTTCATATATTTTTTTCTCACTCACATATGCTCTCTCTAAGGCTAACCTAAACAGAAAAGGTCACAGCTGTAGGGGCACGTGGAATATAAAAGCATCTAGTTCTATGGTGGGTTGACCCTGGCTAGATTTCAGGAGCCCACAAAACCCACTGTGTCACACCCTCCCTAAGCTGGACAGGGGAGGGAAAATATAACAAAGGGCTCATGGGTCAAGATACGTCAGGGAGAGATCACTCACCAATTACTGTCACAAGGTAAAACAGACTTGGGTAGGGAAATTAGTTTAATTTATTACCAATTAAATCAGAGTAGAGTAAATGAGATATAAATCCAAATCCTCCATGAGCTTCTCCCTTGTGAGTCCTTCCCACAGATCTGTTCTTCACAAACTGCTCCAGTCTGGGTCCCTTCCATGGTGTGCAGTCCTTCAGGGACAGACTGCTCCAGCGTGGGTGCCTTCCATGTTCCTGCCCTTCAGTAACAGCGCTTTTAACCTGAATGTTTGGACCATTAAAACTGTTTAGGAGGAATAAGAAAAAAGCAAAAACCAACCAACCAACTAAAACTAACTTCAGCTTCTGGTGAAAGGCATCTGTAGGTATTCTGAGATTATTGTCAACAGTGACAGTGCTTTGTTTTTCTTTTGCACTTCCACCACATACTGACTAGGGTGATTGTTTCAGTGATTTCTATTTTGCAAGAAATCTGAAATTATTTTTCTTGTCAGCATGCTGGCAGAAACAGCATGATGATACAGAAACAGTGACAAAACAAATTGGCAACAGACACTTCAGGTACCTTTGTCAGATATGAAATATGCGGTATCCAGCAAATAAATCTATTAGTTTGTAGTAACAACAACTGACAATAAGACTAAAAAAACATACTTCTTGAATAGGCACACAAAGCTTTCTGAAGGATCTGCACAAAGCATTTTCTGCCTTTTGCCTCGGGCTGGACATGGCAGTATATATGCATAATGAATATAGGGTGCAGGATTATTTATTCCATTACCTGAAGCCTTCAGGTAAATTTGCAAACAAACTCAGCTGCCAGAGTTGCTGTAGGAATATTTCTATATTTTCAGCAATACAAGTCTTGTGTTGAGCTACATATATCTTACACATTTTTACTAGACTTTGTCTATCATGACATATGAATAGATGTAACAGATTAGTATGGCAGTGCTAACGGTAGCCCATGGTATACATCAGTGCATTGACATAACTTGTTTCATTTAGAAAGCTCCCACCAATCTGAAAAAGGATGTTTTTTAATTACCAAGAAGAATTAATTCTAAAAAATATGAATGGATTCTTTGAGACGTTCTTTATCAACATGCAGTGGATATAGACCAAGGAGCATTTAAAAGGGAAGGATATTAGTACAAGTGAGACTTTTTTGTATTGTTTCATGGAAGGATAGCAGCTAGCAAGAAATGAACACAAGTAATAAAGTTTCAGTCTATTTTGTTGGGCACAATGATCCAACACGCTTACAGTGCAAGGAACTGAAAATCTGGAACTTGCTGCCTTGAAAACTTCTTAGTACTGTTTTATTCAACATATTTGTGCCTAGTGGTACAGCACTTATCTGGGATCTAACTGTGATCTGTAATTATTTATAATATTGCCTTTAAGGTAGCAATCTAAATTAAAATTACTAGCCAGAAGGTTTTTTAAAAGCGCAACCCTAACCTCCTTAGAAAATCACAGGCATATTGATATAACTAGTTCATCATACATTTTCTAGTACCCTAAGGCATAGCAGTCTTCTTTCTTTTTTTTTTTTTTTTCTGTTACATTTTCACACATAGAGCTTTTTTCTCATTTTCTCATTGCGTGTTTTTCTACCTTTCCAGAATTTTTTCAGGAATGTAATTTTTTCAAATTGCAAGCTTCTGTATCGATTTTATTTGCTTGTTTATTGATTTCTTACTTTATGTAAAGGCAATGAAATACAAATTTTGGGAAGCCACAGGACACTGGTAAATTTTTATATTATGTTGCACACAACATTGACTCATTTATTTTCTTATTAACATGGAGTTTTTCTTTATTATTACTTGCAGGAAGGAGTATGATGAAAATCTGTTGCAAATCTCTAGTCTGGTTTGTCACTCAGCAGGGAAATAAATAAAAGTCTTCAATAACTTTATCCAAAGCATTTTCTTCAGTAAACACAATAAAATACAGATAGAGACATGCAAGCAATGAAATACCAGAACATCTGGTGAACTGCAGGTGGGCCAGGAATCTGAAGTCAAAACAGGTGCAGAGAAGCAGGTTTTCTGATTCTAAAATTGTATTAGATACTGGTAGGTTTCTATATATGTGAGGCAATGACCTGCATGATTTCCATGTAGGATAGAATCAGTTACGTGCCATGTCAAGAACATATTTCTTGAGAAGATAGAGCTGCAAAGGAAACAGTCATTATATGTAGTTTTTAACCTTAATATATATTTTAATTGCAATGTCTGTGCATGCCCTAATCTCCTCATTCCTTCCCTTTGTCTCGTCCCCATAATACCAATGCTTTCAAACAAGTTAACTCTGGTGTTAAAAATTAGTTTCTTAAACCAATGTTTAAAAACTACTATTACTTATGGTGCCTCTACTCTTCCCTCTATAGTACTTTCTTATTTCTTTTGCTTTTTAGTAGTACTCAGTTACAGATATTGAGGGAAAAATAATAACTCTTAGTTAAAAGATGTCTCCAAAATTCACTAATATTTTTAAGATCCCAAAACAAGAGCTAATGCTTCCTAATCTTTTTGGCAATTTTGGCAATGAAAATATATCTGAATCCTTTAGGACTGCAAAACAAGACTGTAAAATATTTCAGGAATAAAATACTTCATTTTATGTTGTACGTTTTAACCTCATCTAGAACTCCAAGGAGCAAGCTCCTTTCCATAACTCTTTATATTTTACTTCTACTAGGTCCGTAAACTAGTGAAGGAATTTTACCATGTTCATGTGTCTCACTTGGATTCATTTGGATCTTTCTTGAATTCATTATTTGTCACCTTTTATAGCATGGACAATACAAATATCCAGCTACAGTTTGTGCACCTCTTGTGCAAAGATAGCCACTTCTTTGTTTGTATCTGTGCTCATTATACTAGGTCCATTACTTCAGCAGGTTAGTGAAAATATCTCTGTGTTTAGTGAATATATCTCTGAAATTTTCAGAAATAATTCTCTGAAAATATAGATATTTCTATACCACATCCCTGGTGTTTATATGGAAAAGCAGGTTTCAAACTCAAGGTTTAAATTCAATCAAAAAAACAGGAAAGAGGCACAGAAATTCAAAATATAAAAAAAAAAAAACACAAACCCAAACCAAAACATTTTTACTTAGCCTAGTCACTGTTACATAGTTAACAGTTAAATGTGCTAGAACAACCACTATAATTAAAGAAACCTGGCAGTCAGTATGATGAATGCCTTCTCCTTACCCACTTTGCTGCTGGAGGTTTTTACCCTGTTATACGTCTTAATATATTGTCCTGTGTTCAGCAGAAGCGGTCATGTTTCTCCTTCTAAGTAGCTGGTGCAGTGCTGTGTTTTTGACTTTCAGCCTGGGGACAGCACTGATAACACCAATGTTTTTAGTTGCTGCTCAGTAATGTTTAGTCTGACCAAGGACTTTCTGAGTCTCATGCTCTGCCAGGGAGGAGGGGAAGCTGGGAGGAAGTAGAGACACCTGACCCAAACTAGCCAGAGAGGAATTCCATACCACAGCACGTCATGCCCAGTATACAAACTGGGGGCAATTACCCAGAAGGGTGAGATCAGTGCTCAGGTTGGGCTGGGTATCGGTCAGTGGATGATAAGAGGTTGTATTTTCTTCCCATGTTATTTCCCTTATCATTATTATTATTAGTGGTAGCAGCAGTGATTTGTGTTATACCTTAGTTACTGGACTGTTCTTATCTCAACCTGTGGGAGTTATATTCTTTCAATTCTTCTCCCCATCCCTCTGGGAGCAGGGGTTGTGGGGGGAAATGAGCAAGCAGCTGCACGGTTCTGGGTTGCTGGCTGTGCTTAAACCCCGATGGAGACACACTGGTGACACTGCATACCTGCCCATTCCTATCTCAAGGGCACTGGCAGATGCCACTGCTTCTGACACTGACAGGAACAGTCTGGAAGCACCTTACCTGGGACAGGAACAGATAAACTATTGGCCCTGTGTAGCAGACTGGCATTCTGTCCCAAGAATATCCAAGAATAAAAAGGATAATCATCTTCCATCAAGTAATAATACTGTTGAGAATGTTCTGTAAAACTAACAAGAGTGTATCAGAAAAGGAAAAATAACCTATAAGAGGTCTGTTGAAAAAAATATAATTTTAGTGGGGTGTAGAAGGTTACTTAGGGACAGCAGTGAAGGGGGGTAATCTCTCAGTGTTCTTATGCTGATCAAGTGGGAATGCTTGGAGGACTAATCATAAATAATCATAATCATATCCTGCTTAGATGGATGCGGGTTTAAACTTAGATGCAGTTGCTGGCAAATTGTTCTATAAAGATACTGAAGGCAAAGAAGGGATATGTGAAATTAACAGCAGAATGAGCTAATTAAGATCTTCAGATAGGTTCTTAAAACTGGGTTATTATGTGGAATGTTGCTTACTTGACACGCTCTCTAAAAATGTTGCTTTTTTTTTAGTGGTTTATTTTTTTTTTCTTTGTCTTTATTTTAAGGGGAATGTTTTCTTGTTTGGTTGGTTTTGGTTTATTTTTTTTTTTTTTTTTTTAACTTAGCCCCCTAACACTTCTGTTTTGACCTCTCAGGGGCATACAGGTGTACAGGGGAGAGTCCGATCTAATGAACAGCTGCTGGAGAACAATGAGCCCAACTTGCAGCTTCTTGGTCCTGCTGCCTCCTTGTGTTTTGCAAGGAACACACTAGTACTGAATACCATTGAAAAGCAAAAAAAACCCAACTTTTGAAGCAGCACTTTTTTGTCTTAAGTGTTACTGAGAGTCTCAGTCAGCGTACACAACATTGCCTTCCGAGTGGGTCTTGTGGTTGTTTAAAACTCCTTACACTGTCTGCTGAAAAATTCACTGTCTCTTCTGCAGTTTTCCATTTCACCCAGGGGCCTCTTGGCTAGCTTATGAATTCATTTAGTAGAAGCAACAGGAAGGCTGGAAGAAAGTGGACATGACAGAGCTGTAAAAAAAGCATTGGCTGTAGCAAAGGAAAGGAAATGCTGCATCTCTGCATCAGCACTTCCACATGAAAGGATGACAGGGTACAGAACTAACCAGAATTCATCAGCCGCTTTGTTTCCATTAATAATTTAAGTTTTTCTCATTTTTTAAGGAAATAATTTTTATTTAATGTCTAGAAGGATTATGTACTCATTCCAAAATTGATGAATCTTTCAAAAATTTCTGGCAGATCAGCAGCAGTTTCAATTCCTAGGTAATTGCAGGTACTGCGTTGGCACAAATATTTAGAAAGAACTTGTCTGGGACACTACTCTGGAAACCAAATGTTTGCATCTCTCCCTATGTGGAAGATCAAATCTGAGCTCCAAAGGGCAGCCATCAGCATTAGAGGGAATGCATCTCTCCAGCTGCTTTATTACCACTGCTTTTAGTGTGGAAGCATTTTGCAGTACTCCTAAACACAAGCACATGGAGTTACATGCTTTGCTTTCAGAGCAGATACATGTTATTTTATTTATTAATTTATTTATTTATTTTGTCAGTTGTGCCCATAGTGACAATTGATGGTTCAGGTCAAATGCATGCTGTTTTGCTATTTTTATGTGTGGTTCTTGGGATTGCTTCTTGTTTGTGTAAAAGTGGTTGCTTGCCAGCTGGTGGCTAAATTCTGCTGGACAATGAGGAATTTTCCCCATCTGAATAGATTTACTCTGTGTGCATCTTGCAGGTGATAACATCTGAGGTTCAAATAGAGGTATTTTGGTAAAAGCATGTTCTCCCTGTCCAGAGCAGGGCTTTCTTCTGTATGATTTGCACGCTTTCAGAGAAGTATGGCTTTTGAGAGTGATGGAAGTGCTGTGTAGGTGGTTTGTGATGCTCCAGTTGGACCCTGGTGTTTGTAGATCTCCTAGAAATGAGGCAAAACTATATAAATGGTGTTCCTAATTTGGTCAATAGAAAATACCAGGGATTTTTTCCTATTTGCACAAACTTCATTCATAATTAAGTGTCAAGCTTTTTCGGTGATCTGCTTTGTTTCCACCTCCTGCACAGCTCCAAATTAGCAGATACCCTGCAAGACCAATCACTGCAGGACTGAATTGTTTCAGAGACTACTTCAGTACCCCTCATCCTGCCAAATTCCAGCTGACCATAGAAGTCATGCTGTGCACCCATTCAAATTGAAAAGCTCACAGGCTTGGTTGGGTCATTTCAAAGTTTGCAGAGATTTAGTTCTAATCCTCTTAAAATATTAGACCATGCGACCTTGCATACCATATTGTCAGTGGGATAAAGATCCCTTTGATTTTTATTTACACTTCTTCACATAGGAGGGGGCAGTTTAATTCATTATATCTCCATACCACCTTTCCTCTTCATCCCCTCCCTTAGGTCACTCATGTGGATGCAGGAATGCTTCAGCAAGTAGGGTTAGCATTTTTCTGCAGCTCTGTGCTTTGCTTTGTTCTCTAGAGGCACACTTCCAAGATGTCAGCTTTGTAGACAAATAAATTGTTTTATTTTTGCATAAAAGATGTTCTTCCATTCTATCCCTGTGGAATGGTGTTTTTCACTATAAATGTTTCATGCAGACGATTTCAACAATTCATGTACTTGCTTTTACTTTATAACTTTTCAATTAAACAATGGTGTTTAAAAGCTGGCAGTAGTTCCAAACCTTTGTTGTTAGGAATTTTGTCTTCAAGATCTGGTTTCTTTATGTTCACAGTGTAGCAAAAAAGAGGGCATAAGGAGTATGGAGAAGAAAAATGCTGTAACCGTGGAGGATAATGGGTTTGAAAAACCAGAACACAGAAGTCCCACAGCCCCTGTCTTCATTATTTTGCATAATCGCTTACACACATGCAAAAGTAGTAAAATTTTTTATTTATTGGTGGGCTTGGCTGGGAAACTAGGTTCCATGCAAGGATAAATATGGGCCTTTTCTGTCTAGGAGAGAAGGGAAAAGGAAGAATTAGTTTCCAAAGATAACTTGAGAGAGTGTTGGAGCTGTCCAAACATTCTGCATTTTGACCAAAAAAAAAAAAAAATCACAAAAGGCTGGGTATTTTCTGTGAAAACATAATTTTAACTGAAACCTCATTTCTCTATCTGGTACTGCAATCAGATTTTGGCTAGTGTTGTTTCTCTATAGTCTTCCAATGTCCAAACTAAGTAAACATAAAGCAGTAATTATTCTGGCCCAGTGCTCAAGACACACAACTTGCTCATAAAGTTCATGAGTTTAAAGAAAAAATATTAACCTCTCCTGCCATCTGCTAGTAACCAAGCTATTCTTACACCATACCAATATTACCAAGGTCAGACTTTGTACATTGTCTCTTCATACATATTCTTCCTTCTGAAAGAAGTAATTCTTGTTACTTGCCTCCATGCTTCCCAATGCTTCATAAGGCAACAGTATACTTTGTAAAATCTTTAAATAATGCAAACCCATTAAGCAAAGCAAATTTACTAGGTGATCCTAATACAAGGTAACATTGATCTAAACTGTGTCCACCTGCATCTCTAAACAAAAATGCCTGTTCCTACAAGAAGTTGCACATCCACAGTCTTTCCCACTTGTGACAATCCATGAGGATTTACTATGGGAGTTAATAGCTCTTCAAATGAATAATACTGTATTATAAAGGGAGGTCTTCCAATTTAAATATCACCTTGATCTAAGGATTCTAGCTTTTATTACTGGTCATGTAGTACCTACATGATCACGTAAAAAAACTCCTGTTTTTTAATTCCACTGTTCACTTTCAAAATGTACATTTTCTTTTTCAGGGTGAAGCTACAATACATAAACCTTGAGAGGAAATGCTTTCATTTTGGGGTTCAGGGACAGGAGACTGAAGTTAGGCAGATAGATACAGCAATTTGAAGGCTTGGTTCAATTTCTGACTGGAAAGGAAGAGATCATACTAAAACAGGTGAAAGAGTCTGTAGGGTCTGGTTCACTTTTCCTTATATATAGCTTCAGCTACACTAATCACCTTCTCCCCACCACATCTACTCCCCAAAGCAGGAGTGAGGTTTGTAACAAGGGCAACTAAATCCAAGCTAGATGGTGAGTCAGAGGCTTCACCTGTGATTTGTGCAGCCTGGCATATTAATGTAAACTGATAGCAGCTTATAATGAGCATCTGCTATTGCCTCCTGTTAACGATGAGGTACTGGACTTACTGGGCCTTTGATATGACCCAAGTACAGATGCTCTGGTGCTCTTTGTAAGAGCTCAAACAACTACTGCAGTCACTCAGAAGCAGAAAAAAAAACTATGCAAGAGCTGTCACAAGTTTAAATCAACAGAGCTTCTGAGTCCAAGCCCAGAAAAGTTAAGAATGGTCTTTGGGGAAGAAGAGGAGGATATATTCACTAAGAGACTCGAGGCTATAGATGGACTGCAAGCCTGGCGTGAGCTTATGTTTTTTTAAGCTATGTTGAGGTTTGCCTTCTGTTTTGGACTTTGGAGGTTTAAAACGTACCAGATGCAGTGAGGTGAGGGCCAAACAATATTGTGGGGGCTGCGTTCTATTAAAAGGGAGGCCGGTCGGTGCCAGGTATGTGTGAGAATGATCACTCACACAGCTTCTGCCTGCATAGTCAGTTTTAATTTGTTATGTTTCATCTCCTGTACTCCAAGAAAGGTGATATGTGTGATAAGGGGAAAGTGTCTCAAGAAAACTGAGGTTGCAAATTTGCAAAGAGATTAGGGAGCAAATGTGAAAATTGAGGCTGCTCTTAATTCATTTTAAATAGCTGGATGGCTAGTCAACAGTATTTCTCTAAATGTGTGGTTATATGCTGAACAGCTATATAGCACATGTCAGACAGTTAGATCTATAGATTGCTGCTCTGGAATGGTATATAACCTGTGCTGAAAATTAAATGTCATCCCATGTTTAGTATTTGATACAGTGAAATATGACTTTTGAGCCCTGGGTAGAAAACCGAGGACTAAATGAACTTTGAGATCCTGCTGCTGCCACGTGAAAGAGGAATGCAAAATGTTCATGCTGGAGCAAATGAGGGTGCCACAGCCTGTTCCTTGTGATGAAGTGACTGGATTAGACAGTTTCCACATAAACAGATGCGGGGAAGGTTATTACTATCTTAAAGCACTAGCATCAGGCAGCAGGGATGTGAGGGAAGTGCCAGGTTATAATCAGAGACTTTTTCTCAGGATTCAAGCTGTTGCTTTTCTAGCTTTCCATCCTTTCCCCTTTCTGAGTGATCTGATGAAATTATTACTTCATGTGACAGGTGATAAATAAAGGGGGGGGGGGGGGGATGGGGGACAATGGCATAATGGCATTGTCTAGAAATTAGGAGTGGACTTTATATTTTATTTCCTTCCCAAACTGCCTCTTGCCCTTAAATCCTTCCTCTCCCTTCCTCCCTATTCCTCTGCTTATTATCATCTCTGCTTATGCCCTTATCAGCATATCGTAGTCCTTGTCTCCCTTTGCTGCAGGCAAGCCCTGTTGTCCCACTGGGCTGCATGCCCAGCTGCTGACTGCACCACAAGACACATGCCCGTGGGTCCTGCCATGCTGCTGGTGCAGCTGGCTGGGGAGCAGCTGGGCACTCAGTTGGTTTATGGGGTGAGAAGAAACTGTGAGCAAAGGGATGGGTATTCCCTCATTGGGCATTCTGGCTTATTTTGGGAAGCTTAGGTGTTTTGGCTTTGAGTGATGCAGTGCAGGGAGGGTGTCTCATTTTATCAGCATGGTATGAATTATTTTTTTTTTTTTTAATTTGAAAAAAGAAGTTCAAAATTTAGAAATATGAAAATGTGCCCACACATTCATGTTAGGAGTACAGGAAGTTAAAAGGGAGAAGGTAGGATTAAATGATAAATTCGCTACATGCTGGACACAATGACCTGGGAAGCACCCCAGCAGAGAGGGAGTGGGCAGTGGCCCTTGCACTGCTCACAAACAGGCAATGAAATCTGGGAACAGAGGGTGGAAATGAGTGGAAATATTGAGATTAGTTTGCAGGGACTGAGAGGACAAAACTTGTTAGCTGTTGGAGAGGAATGGTAGAAAGGATAGAGTTGTCAGATCACACATGTTGTTGGGGTAGGAACCGGTCGAGCTGTGCAACAAATACTGCCAAAGAAAGATTATTACAATAAGCACTCACTCCAGCATAAACATCACCTGACACACTACCAGGAAGAAGAGCAGATCTTAAAAAGGTACCTTTTACTTTTTAATTGAGAGGGGAGACAACTATGGGTGTAACGAGCACAAGCTGTTTTAATTTGGTGCTGGTTAAGAGGTGATCGCTTTAACCATAACAATAGCTCATGGCTGTACAAGAGTCCCTGAAATCTCTGAGGCTTGAAAATGAGAGGTGGCTTTTATTCAGTGCAAGGAGGCCTCCCTGAAGTCTCTCCTATTGCTGCAAGGAAACTATACGATGGCTGAAGCAAAATGATCCAATAAACACAGCCACCCGGGGAGTGAATCCCTGTGGGCAGCAGATACAGCTCCTGGACTGCTACCTTGCAAGGTGAAAGCAGGTTAGATTATAAATGCTGCAATAATTACAGTATTGTTAAAGATGATTTCACTGTAAAAGCAAAAGTCAAATGATACAAAGGAGTCAATAAGGCTATGAGAGACTGTTCAGAGACCTGAGGGTAAAATAAAAAGACGAATGTTGGAAGAGCGCTGGGTCCAGGAAAACTAATGTGACAAAGTGACTGGTCAGCACTTTCAGGGAGGAAATGCAGGCAGACAAAACAAAAAATGAATAATGGATATTCAAAGATCTGAAAAGGAAGAAGGATCTTCCAAGTCCTTGGGGTGAACAAAATAGACATTGTAAAGCAAGCATACTAATGAAAGGCCTGGGAAATGCATAAAGAAAGTTCCACTCTGAGTAACTAAACAGATGTGTTTTGTTTCTGTTATGGCTAGAAAAATGAAGCTGCATGTTGAAGAGCCAGAGTCAGGCTTGGTTGACTGGGATGGTATCAAAAATGGGTGAGCCCTGGACTGGCAAAGAGGAGTGCTCATTGCAATCAGGATTCATGGGAAACAGATCCTTGCTTGGCTGGGGATCCACATTTCTAGCCTTGCAGTGTCTCAGACACCAGCAAACATCTTGAATCTTCCTCCAGAGAAGAGGGTGTTTTCTGCTGAGGATTTACTTACTGAATGGCCAAATCGTTACTGAGATGTCTTTGCTGCAAACTGAGGTGCTGTTGGTGGTTGTCCAGACTCCAGAGATACAATAACCTGTGTCTCCATGGCCATGCTGTGACATGGCTGCAGGGTCCTTCTGTGCAAGCAGGCAAATCCTCTCCTTTGGGGGACTCTTCCTGGCTATGCTGTAAGGTCCAAGTCACTTAAAAGTGTCTGTCCCATTCTAAAAATCCTGTATTTTATGTGTGGTTACCCCTCTCTTTCAAACAATGCTGGGCTAAATATAGCAGCAGACAAAAATCTAGCAGCACAGGTTTTGACCATGCTCCTTAGTTCCCTGACGGGAGATCTTGGAGATTTTACAACCCCACACCAAAATGTTGATCAGTTATGATTGCACTTAAGATCAAGGGTGGGCATATTTGGGAGTGTTGAAGTAAAAGTCGTCTAAGAATCTGGGACCTATTTGTGGGAGTCTTAAGAAATATCTGCTGTCTTTTTAATTTCATCTCACTGGTTAATGCATAAACCAGGAGTGTGCAGCAGCAGTGGCTGTGTGTGCTGTGTTGTGGAGCAACATCAGAGAGATGCAGTGGAGGTGCCTGCCTCACTTCTCACACCCCCATTTTGGAGGGTAGACATCCATCCCATCATGCGGATCTTGAGACAGGCATCTGCTCCAGCCTGGGTGCCTGGGTGGATGACTGGAGGAATAGGGTGGGAGGGCACATGGTGACAGGTTTCTCTGCTTTGTAAGGCAGCCTCACTTCATAAGCTTCCCATCTTTAAAATGGAGAGCATATAAACTCCTCTCTAATTTAAAAATAAATTAACTTCTGCTTCTGAAGCATTCAAGTGGCTTATTGAGGAGCACCACATGAGAGTCCATGAAGAGATAAATTATTTTATACAGAGGGAATGGATTTGGTTAGTGTACAGTTAAGCAGAGCCTGGAACTAGATGGTAGGTGAAGGGAATGAAATGATATATTGTACAGCTGTGCATTGGCACATTTATTGCACTGAATGAGGCACAGGGTTTCATCAGAAAAATAGCTTGTAGCCTTACAATTAAAGGCTGTGTTGTAAGTAGAATGGGGGATGCAGAAAATCTTAACCCTCACATTTCCTAACTTTTGAACAGGTGACTTTTCACCCACAATATTCTTTTACTGTTGGTTGTTTTTTTTTTTTTAACATATAGCCCAATGCAAAGCAGAAAGGGCTTTTATTATTAAACAGAAGTGACAACAGGATGGTATCTGTACCATTAAGCTGCACAGGAATGTAGTGGAGTCAGCAGTCCAATCCATGATTTTCTAGTCCAGGATTTAGGCAGTTTCCAGGCAGTAAGACGACACTGTGCAATGGGTGTTCAACAGCTGGAAGGTTAGAGAGGAGCAGGTAAGGGATATGTCTCTGTATTTCACCCCCAATTATTTTGTTTCCCACATAGTCACTTGCATCACTGCAAATGAGGTTAATGCATGGAAGGATGCAACATTTTGCTTGTACCTCACACACAATCCATGAAACAAGCAGTGAGTACACCTGTTTCACCGTATATTCCTTGCTCGCACCATGTGTTTTGTGCTGTCTTGCAGAACTCTTTAGTGATAAGCAAAGGTGAAATGAGGACAGCAGAGAAGCAAGTTGACTTTTGGTGCTTAGAAGTAATAATAGATGCTTGCCTCTCTATGAACTATGTGCCACTCAGGCTTAACCTTTACATGCTTGTGTAGGATAAGAGATAGATTAGGTTTGCAGGAGGACAGAAGGTTAAAAATAAAGAAAAAAAACCCTTAAAACCCAAAGGCATGGAGCAGAAGCCAGAGGTCTGATTGCGCTGTGTCAGATAGCAGTTGTTCTCCTCCTTTTTGAAGTAGCTTTGATATAGACAGGGCAGTGTAATGCCATGGTGTTACAGACTCTTCTATTCTGTGAATCTTCAGATAATGTTTTCAGAGGAGACAAAGATCTTCAGACAGCAAATTTAAGCCTACAGCAGTATGTTTAGTTTCTTAAGCTATCGTTTCATGTTGTCTTTCAGGCAGTGCACGACAACCAGTGCTCCAGCCAGACAAAGCTGTGCCATGCTCAGCCACTTGGTCCTGCCTCTGCATCACCTCCTTTCTTGCACGCTATACAAAACAAGAAATGATATGGGGATCAGAATGAGAAGCTCAGGTGGGCAGATCTGCTGCCCTAGTAATTACCTGGTGGCAAGACAACTTTAAGCTGACTTAAGTCCTAGAGCCTCAATTGCCTTGTGAACTATCATTAAGTGATACAGACCTCCAGGTTTCTGCATAGCATGGGATGCAAATTTCTCTCCTGGATGGGTTAGTAGAAGCAATGGAAAGAATTTAAAATGAGTTTATACAATAATTAAGTATCCTCAGGCTGGTAGATATGTGCAAGTAAGGACAACTGCAGGATTAGGGCTGCAGAGGCAAAATCACTGCAGATGCCTGGGACACGAAGATGCATGTATCATTCAGGACTGACAGGCATCAAACTGCTACAAACCCTTTCACTCTTCTCAGTGTTAACAGATGGCTGGTTCTAAAGTACAAGTCAGACCCTTCCTTGCCTCAAGGGTGCACATTTTATTACATCTGGAGACATGAGCAACTCTAATGTGGTAAGGTGTGGGGACCCTGGTATATGCTGAAGTTTCTTTGACACACAAAAGCAGTGTAAATGAAGGCCTGAAGTGAGTGAGAATGTAATGCTGTGCAGCATAAAATAGTCTAAAGCAGAGCTGCTCTGACTCCTCCATCCCTTCTGCCCTCAATTTTATGTTCCTACTTTTTGTTTTTTTGCTGCTGCTTGGAAGGTCATGGCATGAGATCTGAACCAACTCTTGAATGAAAGAAAGATCTGAATGCTCCTGAAGCCTTTCCTTTTTAGCTTTATGCAGTTAGTTTCAGTTCCCCAAAAATGTTCTTCGTGCAGCTGTGGGGGTACTAATCCTAGTGCAAGAGATGGGACAACAGCACAGCTGGGGACAGAGTTGCTGAATTCAATGCTGGGCTGTGGCACAGCTGACTTGGATCAGCCTCACCTACTAAGGACCCAGGGCTTCATTAAATATTGAGTGCTTCATGTTGATTCTAGTCGTGCAGAAGTGAGCTATATACAGCCCTTGACTGCAGACTATGCCTAGGCAGTTGTCTAGCCCAAAGACATGCCTATAAGTCTCTGTTACTCCTATTGATCCAGAATGAAAAGCCCCCTAGACCTTGTCTCCGACTCCCAAAACAGTCCTTTGCAGTGTTTGCTCTTGCTTGCATGTGTTAACTTTGAGCCTTTTGTGTTCATCAGCAGGGGTGGTAACAGGCTGCAGTATAAATGTATGACATGTTTGTACTACAGGGATTGTACAAATTAAAATTAATTCCAGGAAGGTTGGGAAAGTAACAGGAAAAGGAGATGATGATGAAATAGTGGAGGAAGCAATAAAAAAAAAAATAATCCAGGCCATCTTTGTAGATCAGCCAGTGTATTTGCAGCTACTGTTGAGAGATGAGTGATTGAATGATACCTGTTTTCACCTGGTCATAGATTTCAGAAATGGATGCAAGTACAATTATCTTCACCCAAGTGGGAAACATTTGGACAGTTGTCAAATCTAAAAGTTGTTTACGAATCAATTTTTTTGCCTCCTTAACTTCAGCTTAAGTATCCTTGCAGCATACAAAGCACCAAAACCAGCCTGATGGGTTACGCAGGGGTTACATTTTGCATCTGGAATTCTGCATGCAGCACTCCTCCTGGAGAGATGCTTTCGAACATCTGCTTTTGGGACAAGGAAGGAAAAGCAGCCCTGGGAAGGTGTACGCTTCTTCCCTCTAAATACAGTCCTAAAAGCTATGTTTTTTAAGGACAGTCCTTGGTTACAGTGTAGATAACTCTACTTATGCTCCTTGTTTTCATTATTAGTAGCATAAGCTCTAAGGGTAACAGGGACCTGGCATTTTCTGCTAGGCTAAATCCTTTGGTCAGCTCTCAGCTTTAGCTATGCAAATTCCTAATGTGAAAACTGCAGGGATTTGTCTGTATACAGGCATTTAGAATTTTATTAGCTGTAAAATTGTCTGTAATGAGGACTTCACTCCAGTCTCTGAAGAACCTGTGCTGGCTGCTGTCAGAGACAGAACATGGAGCCGGATGGATTGGTGGAGTAATCTAGTAATGCAAATTCTTCATATTTAATCAAGAGAGCATCTACTCTGCAGTCCCAAATGCTTCTTGGCAAAGCAGTCTGGCAGCACTGAGCTCTGGCAGTACTGCTGTTTCTCCCAGAGGACCAGAACTAATGTACCTCCCCTGCCCTCTGGGAAAGGATAAGAACGAAAGTCTGTTGGGAGCCCAATCTCACATTTCTAAAGGCAGTTGCCGACTGGGGTTGCAATTGATCCCCTATCCCTTCTTCATCTTTGCTTTTCCCTTCCTTTCATGTGTTTGCGTGATTTTCAGGTGAGCTGGCCCAGGGAATTAAACCAGCTGAAAAGAAAACATAGGAGGAGAGTCTGGTGCTTGAACATATTGCACATTGCTTCCTCCACGTATCTGGCTACCCCCAGGGAAGCCAACTCCACCTTCCACATGACTTCTGAAGTGCTGGGCAGTGAAATAAACAACATGCAAGACGGCTTAGAAATTTAGGTAAAATCCATGTCTATGTTGTAAACTGCCAAAGAAAGGCACATGTTATTCCCAAATACAGGGTGAAACTGGAAAAAGTCAATCATATGCTACTTACTAACTGCAGTAACTGTTACTATTTCTGTGCCTGCAAACCACAAAAAGAATTCCACCTTGTAGTTAAATTAATAGAAACTGAGGCAGACAACAAAACAACTTGCCTGGGACTACAGAGTGTCCAAGATATAGTTAACTCACAAGTCACTCTGAACTTGTGAGCCCCTGCTGTATGCCTGCTTTCCTGAGAAAGTGATGCATTTCTGTGCAGGAGGGAGTGTGTCCTCAGGGAAAGGCAAAACCTACGAGAGCAGGAAAACCAGCTAGAAAAAGCAGCACTACAACATATTTAGTCAGCTATGAAGATATATCTGCTGTATGATTTTTTTTCCCCTAAATGTTTAGCCTGTTAGAAGCTACTGACTAATAAAACTGTGGGAGGAGGGAGATGTTTTTTAACTGACCATTATTTCATGTGTAGGAAGGAACTTTAGATGCCGCTGGTGCCATGTATTTTGCTGGAGGGACCAAGTGACATCTGCTTTATCAAGACGCAGGAAATGCCATTTCCTATCTAGTCAGGGGCATCAAGCCAAATACTGGTCTCAGTTGTCAGACAGTCAATTATTTGATTACTGATGTACAGCCAACTTGTGTTTGTGGATCGTCCTCCAGCTAGACTGCAATGATTACATATACATCTGACAGTCAGTCTCAGGCTTATTTTAAGCTTAAACCTATCACTTATAATACAGAGGGCTAGACTCACTGAAGTGAATTCTTCCCGACTCCCCTGTTCAAAAATTTGATGTGCAGTATGAATTTGCTCAGGTCCTTGTTCTGTGTTTCAGCAGAGAAAAGAACCAGTTTCTTCTTCTCAGGAAGATGAGAGAAGTAGCATTCTTTTTCCTTTATCCCAAAATAAATTAAGTAAGGTTTTCTGGCAGTGGTGCTCATTTCACCCCTGGTTTTGGACAACATTATTCATCCTGAGAGACCAGCTCTGTCTGTTGGCTTGAGGATCCAGCTGCTTGTCATGTTAGACCATGTGGAGTCTGCATCTGAGTCCAGCTGTATTGCCAGGATCAGTGCCCTAGGGACTTAGCACAAAACCACTTTGATCCCTCCCTGTGACAGGGTTTTTGCTAACAAGCCTCCAGACACTTCAGTTGGTATGTCATCGCCCTTGCTAAACTAGAACAGAAGGATGAAACAAAAGTATAGCCAAAGACCTTTAATAATATCAGTTGAAGGGGAACAAGTAAAACATCCCAGGTGAGGCACTTCTGTAAAAAGCCATAGCATTGGCCACAGACTGTACAGAGGACAGAGAGGCTTTTTTTCTGCCACTTTTTTCTTTTTTTCTTGTATTTCTCTTCAAAAGATGAAACAAAGGATAGGAACTATGGACTGCAAATTCCAATGAACAAAGCTCTTAACATTCTTTAAATAGCTGGAGAGGGTCAAAGTAAGGCAGAAAGTCTAAAATGCATAGATGAGAGAATGAACCTGAAAAATCCTAACACATTTTATCCTGAGTGGCCCCCTGCAAATTGTACCTTTCAGTGGTGACCTGATTAGTTCAAGTTTTCCACACACTTAACAGGGACTAAATTACAAACCTCGTGTACACAGTCACAGGATTTATACTTTTAATTCTCAGTGTTACAGAGCTGCAAATATACCCTATTGCTTTTTACCTTTTAAAATCCAGAATGTGTATGCAATGCTCATGTGAATTGTGCAGTGAGGATTTGCAGTGAGGATTTGCTCAAAAAAGCGATCACCTGGTTCTCTTATGTTAGGACAATAAGAAGTTAACTAATGCCTCGCTTTGATGAAGCACTCTGGTTAGTGAGTAGTTGCAGGTAGTATTGAATTTTGTGCAAGACACCTGAAATCCAGTGTTTTTACAATCCAAGTGCATTGTCAGAGCAGAAATCATACTAGGTGGATTGTTAACAAGGCAGTATGTGATTAGCATTAGCTGGGTGACTTTCAGTAGATCATGTAAATGAAGCAGGGAGGGCAGCAGGGCCAAAATCATTGTCTTAATGAATAGAACATGTTTTGTACAATATTTTGTAGCTTCAAGAGAAAGAACTGTGAGGGAAAGACAGAAATAAAATGCAAGGCTTTGTCTAACATGTCCAGCCATGGTCCTCCCACTTCTGAAGAATAATTTTGCAGGAGACAGGCAATTTTATCTGAAAGCCTGGCTGCATTCAGAGGCATTGGAAGTTTTAACTCTTGGAGACTGAAACTTTGTGCAGTCAGATAACTATACAGCATAATCATCTCAGAAGAGAGCAGAAGCATCTCAGAAGGTGTTTAAAATCTAAGTACCTCAGCTGCGCTTTGGTACTTTAGGCATCCAATACTTAAAATCATCTACTTAAAGAAGTAAAACTCTGGGACATCAAGGCACAGATAACTTTTTAGCAGTGTAATAGGGTTGATCAGTTCATGCTGTCAAGCACCATCTAGTAGTTACCTTGACTACTTATTATTAATAATGTTGTTCCACATTATGAGCATTAGTGAAAAATGACTAGGCATTGGGATCTGTGAAAAACAAGCAGAGAATAATTTGTCTCTAAAGAGCTGATGTTTCTAGAAATGTGCCTTTCACCTTGTTTCTAAGAATTTTATTTGAAAATTGTTTTATTTTTTTTTAAAACAGCAAGCAAGCAATCAAGTCTCCTCTTCCCTTGTCAACCTCACCAAAATTTTTTTACCTATCTTCCTATTTGCTGCTCTTTGGAACTGTGGAATGAAGAAAGCTTCTTGAAGCTGTAATCCATCCTTGCTGTGCCCGACAAAAGGAGCACATATTTCTCCTGACATACACTGGTTTTGTCTCCCCTTTGTTCTTACCAACATTCTATTTTCCATCCAGACCATGTCTGTGTTTTTAAGCTGGGTAGTATTTGCATTATGCTTAGAACAACCCAGAAAAGTGGGATTGCTTGTGTTATGTATTTCTCAGTGAATGGCACCCTAAGAAACATTTTCCTTCCAGAGCTTCCAGCTGTCCTCTTGACAGGCAACACTTGTGGCAATGAGTGCAAATAGCTCGGTAAGTGGTTCTAGGGTAAATGTGAAAACTCTCCCGCGTGCCAAAGGGAGATTTCTCAGGAGCATTTCACAATGTCACTCTCCACAAACATCAAGCCATGCCTAGTGGCAACCAGACTGACATTGCCTCGATATTTCTCTTCTCTTGATAGTACTTTGATGGATTGTTTAGTTGTGTTTTCTGTTTTTACTTAACGCAGCATTTACAGGGTTTGTGCTAGCTAGGTAGCAGTGTGCTCACTAATGTATTAGCTAATCTTTCCTGCTTTCACAAAGCTGGCATACAACCAGCTTTTCTACTGTGCTTACAGTACACCCTGATCAGAGCTTACATCCTTGTAATTTTATTTTGCACTATAACATGTGGGCACATATCAATTGTTTCAATATTCCTAAAGGCATTGTATCATGCTTGCCTGTCTGCTCTAGCTGTAAAGCAGACCAGCGTCATTATATACTGCTCTCCAGTATGAGCCAGGTGATTCAACTTCATTGGTGAGAAAAACGGTTCAGGGAACATCTGAAATATATTAGTCACGTCAGTGAGCTGTCCAATATTGTTATGCAGCTAAAGAAGCAAAAAAAATTGCACTTGAGAAGCCAGACTCATGTTTCAAGTAACCTTGAAAAAGGCCCTGGTGGCACTCAGTGGTAGAGAAGAGAGGAATAGCTAACTTTCCCTTACAGGTGCACCTCATCCTTTGGCATGAACCAAACAGTTCCCCTTCACTGGAAGACTCCTGACTCCTTTTCCATTAATATAGATGTATTTATTAGTTCCCTTCTGCTTGTTCTACCCTGGTGTCACAGCCATCAGACAGCACCGACACAAGTAGAAGTCTTCAAGAGTAGAGGGGGTTCCTGTTCTTCCCATCTCTAATACATGTAGGTTGATGCCCCTTTACCTCTTGGGTTGTACCCTGACAAGGCACCTCAGTATTAGCTGAGAAACTCTTGCCTATTGTCCTGGTCTTCCAATTGTGTAGTGTACATTAGATTTCCTTCTTTCAGTGAATAGAGACGTGCTTGGTAGCTTACTGTCTGTCTGTGAAGTCTTTTGTCACTAAGTCACTGCTTTATTTCCTCTCTTAGGTTCTGTTACATGCTGCTATGTTTCTGCTCATGCTTTTGCAAGACTCCAGCTTTTTGTTAAATTGACTGCTCTGGAATATGAGCATCCTTTGGGAACAGTTGTTTATAAATAATAGCTGAGTCAGCTGAAATTCTAGATAATAATAATTGCAGAGAATTAGTATTTAACTAGAAAGTCTGATTTTATGTGAACTGGAAAAGTTTTTTTCTTCTTTCCTCTGAAATACTGTGCATATTCTCATTTTAAGTCTAAGAGAATCTAAATTTACTCTCTCCTGGCTTTTAAAGAGTAGTCAGAAGACATCAAGGCTTGATGGGGAAGAAAGCTCTGAAATGAAGGAAGAGAGAGAGATTTACAAAAGAAAGTTACTTGTCTGTGTTTACTTCTTTATAACAGTAGTCTGCAGTGTCTCTGAGGCTACATTTACAAAGCTAAGGACAGGAAGCATACTGTCCTGTGGGCAAGCTGGGTGTGAGTCAGCTCTCACATAAGAACCATGTAATTCATCATGGTTTTGTTAGTCTAACTGTTGTGTCAGGTGATTGTTGCTGCTGCTGCATTGCTTTTTAATGGGAATGTGGTCATGACTACCCAGGGTGAAGCATGGGCTCAGCAAGCTGTACACCCTGTGTGTGTGTGGATATACACAAGAGGGACAAATGCTTTGCACATGACTTTTGTTGTTCACACAGCCTTTGCAAGGGGCTTTAAAACTGGCATGTGCTGGCTTCTGCTTTGAGACTCCTTTCTTCTGCCACAGTTGGGCAAGGGCAGACTCTCATTTACACAAAGGCCTCTGTGAGCAGCAGGCCCTAACTTTTTTAGTGGAAGTACCCACAGACAAAAAAAGGAGTTCTGCTTTTATGCTTTTGTGTAATCTAGGCTTTATTCCTCAAAGGCGTTTACCTGCTGATAAGAACAAAACTGCACACAACTGTCTGTTTCTGTCAGCATCCCTAGAGGTGATGTCTGCTCTGTCCCCTCCTGGCTCCAGATACACTGACAGCTGGGAGCAAGTCATCACGAGGAACCCAAAAGCTTCCTTGACCTGTCATACTGGTTACCTGACTGGAAGGACACACCAATGAGGAAGCTGTTCGGAAGAGAGGTTCTGAATGTCAAGCTTCTTCCTTTTTGGCAATGGCTTGATCTGGGTTGAAGTGCTATAATTATTCTAAATTTTGCAAACATAACTGTGTTTTTATGAATTTTTATGAGACAAGTTGTCTTTTTTTTTGCTTTTGTTTTGTGTTGGGGGGGGGGGGGGG
>JBCJKH010077458.1:0-15304 GCA_039877255.1 Loriculus beryllinus | reverse complement strand
AAGTTTTCTTTTTTTTTGTTTTTGGTTTGTCTTCTCTCCCCCCCCCCCCCCCCCCCCCCCCCTTTTTTTTATTTCTATGAGAGAGAGCTGGCTGGGTTCTTCTTACTTTCCAGGTCAAGAACACATTAGGAAAATGGTGTAAAATTCAAACCTCTTCTCTTTCTTACTTTAAGGCAGTTGTCCTTGAAGGTGTTGTGAAATGTAAAGCTGTGTTTCTTTACTTTGCTTTAACTCTGATGGTATAATGGCTCCATTTCGCAAAAATGTTGACACAGAAATATGAGTATAAAGGTCCTACAAACTTAATTTGTGAATATATCTCTAGTATGCATTTGTAACTAAACTTGGATTCTGCATAATAGATAAGTAGTTTATGGTGGTATAGCAGAACAGCCTAAGTGACAGTGGCAAGGATATCAAGGTCATAACTGTCTGTGCTAATGTTTTACTAGCAGAACCACCTCAAGCAGAGAGTATGAAAATTATGGTGATATAGGATCCCTCACCTTGAGTAATTCCAGCAAAATGTGGAACTCCAGGCTTTGCAACTCCAAGCATAGCTGAGTAACGGGTTTGATATGCTGCTGTGATTCCACTGAGCTGCAGCAGCTGTCCATGTGGACGCCATTAATTGTTCCCAACAGTACAGTGATGCTTAACTTAAATATCAGTGATAGTGTTAGATGCAGTGTCAAGTTAATGAGTGCGTGTGGAGTCAGTGGTGGAGAAATACTGATGTCAATTTATAAATGAAGTTTGATCCAAACACAGAATCTATTCATGTATGCTGAAAATACCAATCACATTACAATTATAAATAAATGAAAGAGGTCTCTGCTGTTGATGGCACAGGTGCAGACATGGATAAGATATAAAACCAATTTACACCCTGCCTCCTGTGGGAACAACTCGATTGGCATGAAAGATTTAACTGCATCCACATTAGAGAAGCTGTGCTGGTTTTAGTCTGGTGTAGCTAGAGAGGCTGCTATGCTAGTGTAGATAGAAACTTGAGATTAAGACTTGATAAGGACAGAACATCACTTGTATTTTCTCTTTAGTTAACATAAAATATACAGAGAAATGAAATGCTGTGCATTACTAATTTCCACTAATTTATTACATCAAGTGCAGAATAAAAAGTCTGCTGCTGATCATTATATCTTTACTGTACATCACTCTCTAACATAAAAAGTTCATAAGCCATTAGGATAATGATTTCTATCATTACTTGTCACTAAAGTGTAAAAATATTTTTTTATTATCCATTTACATTAATTTCAGCATGCATGCATTTAGTCAGAAACATGGACTTTAGAAAGTGTTTGCTCCCCATTGATTAATGCAGCCAGTAGTTTCCTGATTTGCCAAATGACACAGAACAGCATTTTATTAATGGTGCCTGTTTTGTGCATAAAGATTTGCATCTGAAGAGGTTTCATCTGTTAAGTAGTAAGGCTTAGAGGTACTCAGAATTAAATGAGAAAACATACTTATGATGTGGTTGCTGTGTTGATGACTTCAATGCTAATGCATACTGGTAGCAATCTTTTGCTTTTGGATAAATAGAAAGTTTGAGTCTTGGAGAGACTGAATTTATGTAGTCTTTAACGTGAAGAACCATCCTGATATAGCAAGCCATCTTCATGCAATGCAATTTAAAAATACTGTTCATCCTCCTCTGACAAGGAGCTCTCCCTGCCATGCTTACATTCCTTCAGTCTTGGACGGTAAAATCTGCCAGTAAACCTGGATACTGGGTGTAAGGAGGTGATTGTCATATAACTGACCATCTTCTCCCTTTAAAGTGGCACCTTTCTGACAAAACTGCCTTTTGCTGGGAATTTTAGATTAATAACCCTGTGCTATAGCAAGGACCAGGGGCTTAAAGCTTCAGGATTTGACTCTCTAATTCAAACCTGTAATATAAAGCTCTGCCACGGATGGTGCTGTGATAGTATTCACTCAGCTCCTGCAGCAGTTCTGTTTCATAAAGCTAACAAACTGGTAACCAGGGCTCACTCTGATCCCCCATAAACAGACTCACACTGCCACGTGTTGAGGCCTCCTTTTCATCCTTATTTCAATGTCTTCTTTCTCCACTAACCCAGAAAGAGGAGATACTTGAAATCTTGGATTGAAAACTGCAAAAGCATTTTCTGTTTACTTGCTGTAATGTAGAGCTGGGTTTAAAGTAACAGTGTTTGCTCTGCTCCTTTTGCTTTCTCTTTCTGTGAACATTCAGGTGAAAAGGATTTTGTCCTCTACATTTGTAGAAAAACAACTTTAGCAATTCATTTAAAAGGGTCTTTGAAAACAAAATATTATATTTTGCCCAGGCAAGCATTGTCTCTCAAGGAGCTTGAATAGGCACTCAGCTGGCTAATAGAAACAACACCATGTGACTAATAAAATCAATGCCTGCTAAGTAATGTGGTTCAAACTGGAAATGTTCACAATCAATCCAGGGTGGGTTTTTTTTTGTGACTGAAGAATAAATTTGAACTAGCCTAACAGCAGATATTTTGCTGTAGAAAAAGTTAATTTATATAAAGCAGGATTTTAATAGATCTGATTAACACTATACGAGGATACCATCTCTGATTTAATCCTGTCTTAACTTGTCAGTGTAGTATTAGACCTTTTCTTCATATAAAGTATTCCATGTAATTAAGGCAATTTCTGCCCTTAGTCCTGACATGCTTTGTTATTACAGTGCATTTTGAGTACTGAAATGCAGGCTGACCCATCATTAAACATAGCCAGGAAGAGATCTGGCATAATTCTATACTTTCTTACTGCTGAAGTGACTGCTAAATATTAGCACTGTAAATTGACCGTAAACCACAAAGCATTGGGACACAGCAAATGTCAAAAGGGAGCCTGAGAAAGTGACACATATAGAAGAAAACACTGCAGAAAGAGTTCATGGGCTTCTTCAAAGGCAGGCAAGGGTATTTCACGCACAGGTTTAGATGCTACTATGTAGTTTGGCTGGAGAGGAGAAATTCCTAACCTGTACCAAGGTAAGAAAAAGAAAACTGACAGTTCGCAGCATTCGGCTTTGACTCATTGAGAATCTTATAGAAGTACCACTCCTTCAGAATGTGGCTTTTTTCATTTCCACTCAGCTCCCATGCTAGTAAGATACATCAATTTCAGTCCAAGCCCTCCATTTAAGGACAGTAGTTTTCATTCCCATGAAAGCAGATGGAGGCAAAATCTCTAGTGTGTAGAAAATAAAGCAAGCTGTCCAATTAAATCACCACACTAATTCCTAATTCCACTGTGGCCTGAGAAAGCCATTAGGAATAAGAAACTTCTCTGTGGAACATTTTCCTGGCACTTCATACTCCTGAGGAAGGTATCTGTAGGCATCCAGACATGTGGCATGCTCGGAAAAGCAAGAGGCACTCGGGAAGCTGAAGTTGTGCAACATTCTGTGCAACATCACAAGTTAAAATAGAGATACTTAAACATGGTAATTAATCCTGAGCAGGAATAGCTCTGATCAAGATGAGAGCTGAGTTTCACAGCAAAGGGAAGAGACTCATTGCCAGATCCTCTACCTCTTTGATGCTTATCCCTTACACAGGGCTGTAGGATGCCCAGTGAGCAGGCAGACAAATGTGTTGCGCAGGCAAGCAGCTGTGGGATGCAGGCAGGCAGCTGTGGGGTGCAGGCAGCCACAGGGCACAGGCAGGTGGCCATAGGATGCAGGCAGGTAGCCATGAGGCATAGGCAGGTGGATATGGGGCACAGGAAGGCAGACTTGAGGCACAAGCAGGCTGGCTATAGTAGGCGAATGAAACAGCATGCTCTTTGGTAACTGCATTGAGGAGGGGAAAAAATATTTACTTACCTTAACACCAGGCTGCAGTAAATGTCTTTAATACATAATGTTAAACAGGCAATTAATAGGCAAACGTTTCTATATCTAGAAATACAGCCGTATTCAAGTTAATCCCTAATGGCACAGAGCAATTGCAATAAGCTTATTAAACTTCATATCCAAAGGCAGCATATTTACTACAGGGCTTACATATCTAGTGGTGAAATTCCAGGCAGTTATATCTTTTAATTTGAAGGTAAACACTGATAGAGCCATCACTTGCATCAGTTGTAACAGCCAGTTGTAAACTGAAATGAAGTAACCTAATACTGCAGATTAAATGTGTTGCCTGTGTGCTGCTTTCTATCTGCATATATCAGGACACTGTTTCAGTATCGATGAGATTTGGCAACAAAAAGAAAGATTATGAAGGAACACATTCATTTTACAGAGCAACAGACTACCAAGGCTGTTTACAGAGCATGAAGCCAAACCAGTGAATTTCTGCACCAAAGTCAACAAATAAGCTGATCGACAGTGTTTGCTGATAACAACCACAGTCTTTCTGTTACACCCAGCCAAAGCAATCAAAACTCAGTAACCATGGAGGGACAGTATGAGCAAGACCTACAGTTAATGGATGAACAACAGCAGCCGATTAAGCTTGAAGAGAGTTTGCTACCCAGAATTTGAGTCTCTTTGCTGTTCCTGGTAGCAATAGAAATGGTTTCTTTTTGCAGCATTAAAGATAACCCCCAGAATAACTGGTAAAGACTGAATGTTAGTCCTGGAGCTGATATAGTGTGCTTCAGCTTGTTTTCTTGGCAGCATTACAGGGGAGTGTAATTCTGTGAATCATGAATATGATTCATACTAGCCAAACAGACCTTTGAAAATCGGGAGTAGGCAAACATACCAGAAAAAGACTCAAGCTCTAACAAATAAGCTCATAAACCAAATGAATGATATTTACAGACTGTACCAGTCTATTAAGAGGTCACTTCGACAGCCCTGTAGGTCCAAATGTGAGAATTTCTACTCCTTCCTGCATACCTGAGCAGCCATTCATACATACCTAATAACAATGTGTATTCTCACCATTTTGGCTATTTATAAGTCACAGTTTATCACTCTGTGATAAATCTGTATGCAGACTGCAGCATGTGGTACAAAACACTTAGCATGTTTTTTTGCAGGTCTAAGGGTTCATGAAGTTCCTGATGACCTTAAAGAGCCCAGCTCAGACAGAGGGAGAGAGATGAAGATGCAGTCGGTTTGCACAAGGATCCTGCTTTGGGCAGGCTGTAGTGCTAGATGTCTTCTAGAGGTCCCTTCCAACCAATACGCCTCTGGCTCTGTGCAAGCATATAGAGGAACCTACCTGAGGAGATGGTTTGCAGGACCTATGCCCTAGCTTAGGTTTGCTTTTTGTGAAATCATAGGCACCAGAAGGGCTGGAGGAAATTTAAGTGTATCTCTTAGCTGGACATTTTTCTTAATCAAAGGTGCTTGACATGAGTTGAGAACATGACCTGCCATAGGCCTGGAGCCCATGGCTCCATGCTGCAGTAATAGAAAGTTCTTCCAGGCACCCCTGTGATAACCTGTGCCATTACCAGCTTTATAACTTCAGTTTTTAGTTAAGCACTTCGAAAAATTGGCACATGCAGCCTGTGCACTTCTGAAACTGTGGCTTTGCTCCATAGCTGTATGTGATTGCTGTATATGAGCTCGTAAAGCATTTTGGAATCTCTCTAAAAGAGAAAAACTGTTTAATATAAACATCTGTTTCTTTTTTTTCGTCCTAATAGCAAGGTAAATAAAGAAGAGTTGAGAATTGCATGTGACAGGAAGATCTGAGGTTTGCTTAGAGCCATTTCAGTGGTTATTTTTAACCTTTATATCAAAACAATATAATTTCCTTTCTTCACATTCATAACTTTGTAACATGTTTACATTTTCAGCAGAACTTTTCCGTTCTTGGCTGTGCTGAAAGGTGATACTCTATTTACTGGCTGTAACACTGAGCAAAATCCCTTCAACCTTCTAAATTACCTCAGGTTGAAAAGTATAATCCATTATCCAAATATTCTCCCTATGTTTTTCTAGTACAATAATACTGCACAACAAGCTGAAGATGAAAGCTTAGCCTGGATATAGCAATTGCTAAGGATTTCTTTGGCTGGAGATGAAGGAAGAAGGTTTAAAATAGGACCACCTCTGCGTGTGCTCAGTGAATGTTTTGCTTAGATTGTAACTCAGTGCAAAGAACTATTTGCAGACATTTCTATAAAAATTTCCTCTGCCTGTTTGGATGTGAGGCTGATAATGAGACCACCCCACTCAAACTGGCTTTAGCTACTTAAGAACACTGTGAAGATGTAAAGCCAGAGTCCTATAATATAATTTAAAAGAAAAAACCAAAACCCAAAATACAAAATGAAACTGATATAATGTGAATGTTTTAATGAATGGGTACATACATTGAAAGACTACACTCATTTGCATATGTGCACACACACAAAAACACACCCCTTCTCTCTCTGAAAAAGAAAAATAAAGGCAGTCATGATTTAAGTTCCTTTGGCACTTTGTCCACCATTATTCTTCGTATTACGTTAGCTTTCTTTCATTGTGAGGCTACAGCCATGTACACAGATAATTTCTCTCCATGCGAATGTTAGTAGTCAAAGAGGGAACATAGCTTATTTCCTGGAAGATATGAGCTTAAGTTCACAGCTGGAGTAATTTAAATGATAACATTTCATTATGCGTTATTTTTCCTTTAAGTAATAACAATTAAGAAAGTTGTAGGAGGCAAAACATTTAAAACTTTTCTTTTTTTCTTTTCAACTGCAGTTTAAGCTATGCAATGTAACATGATCATTAGAAGCCAGTCACATTTTTTGCTTCTGCTTAAATGCATATTTAATACTGTGTTTTGTCAAAAATTAGGGAATCAAGAGATCATCCCATCCATCCTTCTACCTACAGCAGGATCAACTACACTTACATCATTAGTTGACAGATGCTAACCTATTTTGGGTTAGGAGGCTTCCCAGGCAATCTATTCCTGTGCCTTGCTATACTTGCCACTAGAAAGTTTTCCCCTGATGCCTGTGCCAAATGTCTTGTGTTGCAAGTTGAGTCACTTGTACTTCCCCTGCCCCACACCCCTTTTCTAACACTGTACCTAAAAATGTACACAGTATTTCACCTGAATCTTTACAACTAAAAGAAAAATGACATTTTCTTGCAGTTTTTGTTCTTGTTTATACAGTGCAATATGGTTCTTATCTTATTTTGGGTTTTTTTGACAGCAGCCTGGTATTATTTACTCATACGACACATAAGTTCTCTGCAGAGCTCTTATCTGTCTGAATATTCACCAGCTGTGTTCATGCAGGTGATTGTTTCTGCCTAGTTTAGAAACTACTCCCTTATAAAATGGATCTATTTTTTTCAGTTTGTTTCCGATTTGTCAGAATTTTCATTCCTTCTTCACCTTTTCTTTCTCTTCATGCTGGTCTAATAGTAAATTTAGGAAATGTTATCTTTTCTGTCACCCAACACAAGACAGATCCTTACAGATCACCATATTGATGCTCTCAGTAACTTCTCTGAATATATTCTTTTTTACCCAGTTTTGTACTCACAGTCTTATTGACAGCCTTATCTGCATGTTATATCGTGTGCAAAGCAATTCATATTTCTGAGCCTACGTCTCACCCTGCTGGTTGTCTTCTGTGGGTGCATAAAACATGGACCCCAACGTGAAGTTGGGGCTGGAAATCCATGCCTAAAGGGACCCAACAAGAAATCTGGAGAGGGACTTTTTACAATGGCAGGTAGGGATAGGACAAGGGAGAATGGCTTTAAAGTGAAAGAGGAGATTTAGATTAGACATTAGGAAGAAATTCTTCATTATGAGGGTGGTGAGGCAGTGGCACAGGTTGCCCTGAGAAGTTGTGAATGACCCCATTCCTGGAAATGTTCAAGGCCAGGCTGGATGGGGCTTTGAGAAACTTGGTCTAGTGAGAGGCATCCCTTGCCATGGCAGGGTGTTGGAACTAGATTACCTTTAAGTTCCCTTCCAAAACAAACCATTCTATGATTCTATTATATGATTCTATGATTCTCAAACACAGACTGACACTACTGTATCAATTTCTGCAGCAAGCAACCAGGGGAGTCAGGTAGCCCTCACCCACTCTGAATTAATATTTACATATTCATCACAAGATGAAGTCGAACATTAGTAGTTTCCATGGAAGTCTGAGGTTTGATGGAAGAGTTTTTATCTACTTTGTCACTATTCCAAGATACTGCAGTTTCATTTTTCCATGTGTGTATCTACATGAAAGTGATATGAAATCTCCCTCCCAGGGAAAAGGTGGTTTGTGACCATTTCTGGGGAGGCAGGCATGGCCGGACAAGAGCTTCAGCTGCCATAAAAGCCCCAGGGGCTGTACAAGGAAAAGCACTGCTGAGATATCTACCTTCTCGCAGGTATCTACCTATATCGCAACCTGCTAGATATACAGAATCACTTCATCACAGCTTTTCAGATGTGAAGGAAGGGAGGTATATTTGCTTCCTGGTTTGTTTAAAAAAAAAAGAGATAGTAGAAGGGGTTCTGTTTACTTTTTTCATGGGAGATCCGTATTAAAGTTCATGTACTCCCTGAAGGTCAAAAAGTCTTGCTTTAATTGAAGTGCTCTGGGTGTTGTCTTGTGTGCACATGCCATATGATTAAGCTTAACATAACACAATGGGTCACAGGCTGACCAAAAACTACAAGTCTACTGGCCTGTTAGTAGGTAGTGATAGTCGTCTGTGAGACAGACCTGTCCGAAATCCACTCCTCCCTTTGCTAACAGGGCACTAACACAGACCTACCTTACTGTCTTTCTTCAGCTGTGACTATCTCACTGTTCTACCACATGCACATGGAGGATTTGCATGCAGAGGTTCTCCTAGCAGCTTTTCAGCCTGGAAATATCTTATTTGCTCTTTGTGGTTGGTGTAGGGCTGCTTGCAAGCCTGGGAAATGCTGAGGGAGACTGATGTGTCCTTGCCCTGCATCTGTCATTGCTTAGCCTCCAGTTGGGTAGACAGGCACATAGGATTGATTCAAGACATCTTTTTACTGCTCTAACAATCTTACTATAATCTAATGCAGTTCATCTGTCAGGATTTTACAAATGCAGCCCACCTTTGAGATTATTTACAGAATGGCTGGCTGGATGTTATCCTCCTGTCTTCCTTCTTGCAACTCCCAACAGTAACCTCTTATCTCCAATATTATACAATGAAAACCCACTAGATTGGCAACAATAAAATAAAATAACAAGTTATGGACAGTAATTATTCTGCAGTTTATCTGGAGTCCTCTGCCTCACTTTATCTGATGTTTATTTTTTCTGATCCAACCTTTTGCTCACTTGTTTTCTTGCTTGAGTAAAAACAGCCTTAATGACTTTTTCTTGTCCAGAAAGGAAGTTATTTAGCAGAAAAGGAAAGGCTGATAGGAGAACAGCTTTCACTGGCATATTTGTTATGACTGCTTCATAATCTGTAACATATGTGGGAATAATATGTAAAGCAATGCCACTAATAATAGGGTTTCTTACAAAAACAAGGTGGTCAAGGTCTATGATACATTTGAAAAATAAATAAGCAATGCATTGTAGAATAATAATTTACCGCAGAGTATCATGGTAAGCTGAATAAAACAGCTGGGACAAATCTAACGGTTTGTATTGGGTACTGCTTATATATCAGGGAATGCAGCCTAGTAGGAAGAGATCTGTAGGGTGAAACAGCTGAACTAAATTCCTAAAGTAGAGACTCACCATAAGCAAAGAGAGGAAGCAGAAAAACATAAAAAAAGAGGAAATATATTAAATCTAAATAGCTGAGCTTACATTATTGCAGAATGTAGTGAGGCTTTGCTGCTCTGGATGATAGAGTATCATATTGCAGTGACTACAAGAAAGTGGCAAATCAGAGTAACCCAGTGGTATTTCAGGACATCTTAGAATAATCTCAGGTTATTTTGTTTAGATTTTCTGACACCGGTCGTGAAATCAGGAAAATCCTGAAATCAGAAAACTCAGAAGTAATGCCATGCCAATAGAGTTTCAGGAGTGCAGTCAACACAAGTAGACTGACAAATGAAGCTACTTAATGTATTCAGTACTAGGAACATGATTCTCATTTCCTGGAAAAAAACTCCGAACAAACAAACAGCCACCCTATAACAATCATCAAGCTCTAATTCTATTTTCTGTTCCACAGAGCCTTAAATTTAATTTATATCTATGGCCTCTGAGCAACTTCCCATATTGCCTAAGAGATGTGTCTACCATCTGTCATCTATTTGTTTTGTTCTTCTGCAGAGAAGCATGGACAGTTGTGTCTCTTCTTTTTGTTCAGTTACTAAGAGATTTTTTGTTTCATATTTTACATACAAGCTACTATGCACTTCTTAGGGGAGAATGAAGATGGTAGGATTCATGATTGTCTGTAGTTTGTTGGAAAAACCTATTTAGATGAGCTCCTGAGAAAGTTCTGCCTCTTAAGGGGAAAAAAACCCCTCAAACCAACAACATAAAAAGCAGCAAAAATTACTGTTGAATATTTTGTCAAGCTGTATTAGTAAAAGGCTTATGCTTTTGTGGGTAGGTGGGTATCTGTATATACATTACCTGGGAGTGAAGGGAGACAATTGCAGAGCTTTGTGGGAAGATTGCAGTATTAAGGGAGTTTGCATTCTAGCAGTGACCACATTTTCCTTCACTCTGATTCTCCTTGTGCTTTTCTTCTTGGGTTGCTGCTACCTTAGGGCTGAAAACAGGGATGATGACATTGCAGTGAAATTCTCATATCTGCCTTAAAGAAGACTCATTTAGCTTGTCTCTATTTGCTAATCTTTCTCTGCAGCCATGCTAAGCAATCAGAGCAGCAGTAAGAGTAGCGGGGAAGGTGCAGAAGAGAAATTAGAATAACCAGGTGCTTGAGGCACTCTTTGATCAGCTTTACTCAACCGGCACTTACAGCCCATGAAGCATGGACTGAGAGGTGAGTCTGGGCCATGGTGTGAATCTAGAATAAGCACTGGCTGCTGCTGAGCTTTTAGATGGAGAAATGCATGCTTTGGGAGTTTGTGTGCTGAAATGACTCCAGCTCTCCATCTTGCAGATGCTTAAAACAGGAACTCCCTCAGTGGAGCAGTGAGTGACGTTCCAACCTAACTGCCTCGGAGAACTGGATGACTACAAACCTCTGGAGCTTCTCCCTCATGCAGCATGCCATAAAGTTGAACAGGCTTGCTACGCTTTACCATACCATTTGTGTTGTAGCCCCCTGTTCTCTGAGCCACACTGCTTTGCTTTTGTGAGCTGGCAAGAAATGGAAAATCTGCGTAGGTTTCTTATATGTTTCCATAGATGCCTAGTCACAAATATGACAAACCCTAATAGAGTTTTCATAAGGACTAATCTTTGCCATGACAATAATGCTGTAGCCAACGCATGTTTGCTCTGCAGCTGCTCTGCCATCATTTGTTTCTCTCCGAGAAGTGGCCCTTCTAAGGATATTTTATGAGCACCTGTTTCATCAGGGCTACAGGATGCATTTACACACCTATCAAACACACATAAGGAAAGAGTAACGTAGGAAGAGAAACCAGTTACGTGTGCTCTGAGAGTCTAAACTTGATATTAAACAATGCTAAAACAGGTCTGTTGCAATCTTGGTTTCACATTTACACTTAGGTTTTAGCAATAAAATAAGAGTGGCTTACAACTGGCTGTGCTGGCACCATTTTGGGGTCCTGTTATTAATAGCTTATTAATAGGCATTAACACCAACTATGGAAGTATTTGTAAGGAAGCAAGAGTTCATGTACTAAAAAGCACATAATGGAGGACCTAATCAGCTGTAATGTCTTTGCTTACAGTGTGCAGATGTCAGCTAACACTGCAGGTTTGGAAGAGTAGACTTCCTACATCAGAAAGTTTACTGTGGTCTCACAGTGTCTTTTTTCACATTCATTCCCAGCTGAAGGGTGTAATTTTTCCTTTGTAACTTTCAAAACTAAGAGTGAACATTGCTGTGAGCTCACACAGACAGAAAGCAGTTTAAAACTCTTGCCTCATCCACACAGACTGTTGCTGTTGTTATTACCACTTTCACCCAGCTTTTGTCATCACATTTTGCTGTCTGTCCTCAAAGGAAGTGCACGTTTTGCTTCTGTTTATCAGCAAATGTGGATGCTAGGTCTTACCTGTGATTTAGAAAAGGTCTTGTTTTCCCTTATGTGAGTAAAACTTCCTGCCAACACATGAGCCAATTTTAAGATTTAGAGGAAATAAGCAACACTGGAAGGTAATTAAAAACGAAGAGACAACCTAGTTAGTTTAAAGTTCTGGTAGTAGCTGATTTTTTATGTGATATTTAATGTAATTCCCTTTGCAGCCCTTTGTACTCCCCACAGGCTTTACTTCCTTAGTCTGCAGAGCATCAACGTGCCAAATTGTCCTGGTGTAACGAACTGTTCTTGTCCTTGCCTGCGTATTTCTACCTCTTTGTACTCTGTCCAAACAGATCTCCTGGTTATGTTGCTATGTCAGGATCGGTCTAATAAGCGGCAGCCAAAGAACTGGTGGGAAGGAAAACAACATCAAAAAACACCCACTCCTGTGTAATGATTTCCCTTTGGTAGCTGCTTTTGTACATTTTTCTCTGTGAGATCTTGACTGAAAGAAAGCTTTGTGGCATTGTGACTTAGAAGTTCCTTTTCAGGTTTTGTTTTTCTTCCCCCCTCATCTCTTTGTCATGTTTTCATACATGCACTATAATTTTGTGTTAGGAAACCTGGCTGTTGATAATGGCAGCTAGGCAAAACCTGGAAAATTATCATCTCTTTCTTTAAAAGAAACAGCTAGCTCATGTGGAGCTGTGCATATACAAGAATTTGTCAGTCATTTTAGCACAATTCCTCTATTAAAGTGCTATGAATCTCAAGGCTATTGTTATTGTTGGATAGTTTTCTGAATCATTTGAACAATCAGATCTTTTCACCTAAATCCTTGAAGTTGAATTTTGACTAGTCCTGCAAAGGAGACATCTTTTAATTATCTTTTTCTTTAGTTAAGACAGACTTGATGTGTTTGTCTTTTTCCCTATCAGATTACTTTTTGCAATATAATATGTTGTTGTTTCCCGTATATAGAGACTGTGAATAGATCCAAGATTTGCTACTAACTTGAGAAAGAAGACAGGCTATATATCCCCATTTCTGTAAAACCAGGTTTCAGTTATCTTGATCACCTACACTAACATCCAAAGGGTCACCTTTTCTAGTTCAGAGGAGGTCACAATCAATCAAAATCAGGCCCATTGGGGATGGAAAGCAGGGCTTAATGTTAGTACCTGCAGGGTGGTGATGTAAAGGATGTGAAGGGTCTGCAAGACCTGTGATTTATAAGGAAAGCAAGAGAAATGCAATCTGCCTTCAGATTTGAGAAGACACTTATCTTCACTTGGCAGTGTGGGGATCTTTCTATCTCAAAAGCTACTGAGAAACCAAATACTGAGAAGATCTTCTGTGCATTTGATCCGGTTCTGCTAAACAGGGCTTTTGCTGTAAATGTAGGCTAGCTCTCAGAAACATAGATCATAGGTCTTCTGCATTTTAAATAATTAATTTTCTACCTGTTTATTTTCTAAACTCATTGCAAATTGGCCTCAATGAAGCATTGCAGCAGGAATTTTGCAGCTTGGGCACCACTAACACAGGAGTGATTTACGTGCCAGTATAGAGAGCGAGGAGGGACAAAAGAGGCCACGTGAGTCTTTGACACTTTAGAAGTGATGGCAGGTATGTGATGAGTGGTGCAGTGCACACTAAATCCTAAGGAACACCTGTTAGCATTGCAAATTGAGTGGAAGAGCTACATGTTGGGCTGAGCCGATGTATAATTGGAACCCTGGAATGTATTTGTGAAGTCTGCAGCAGGCATATGGAAATATGTGAACTTGGCAAAAGCAGTCAGTAGTGTCAAATAATTATGAAATACTTGAAAGCTCCAGGTAAATAACCTCTTCAGAATTGGCAGGCGTCTATGGGTCATTACTTATTTTAGTCTTTACTTCTTTATATAGTGAGCTGTTGTAAATCCCTAGTGGAAAATCCAGTGAGGCAGACAGGGAAGAATGCAATCAGCAATTCAAGAAGTAAGAACAAAAAGAAGAATGGCACTTACAAATTTTCCATGCAAACTCCACAGTCCTTTCCAATTCCAATCTGATAGAAAGGATTTAGCTGAGTAGCTTGGCTGGGTGCAGTGTAGTTTTTACAAATCCAGCACAAAGGACCAATACATTTGATTTGGTGGATGTGTAAGCTTTAACAATAATATTCAGAAAATTCAATTCTTTAATCATTGTGACTGTAAGAACCAAGCGTTTGTAATATTCTCAGGACATGTAGAGTAATTACATTGGATTTTAATAAGACTTGCTATGAATTGTTGACCAATTATTCACTATGGAGGAAAAATTAATTAAATTTTAATGTGAAAAGTTATTGTTAATTAAAAGTTGCATGAAAAAAAGCCATACAAAGTAAGGTAGGTGGACAGGTTTTGAAATTACTAGAAGGGCATATAAAGAAAGGGAATAAGATATGGGATTTTTTTTTGGCCTGGATTTTACCCTACTGTGTATGTACCTGAAAAGACCTTTCCATGTGCAGATTCTCTTCTCCAGCCATGAAAAATTCACACCCTTGACAGATGATAGCTTCCACCCATGAATGTAGAGATAGGAGCGGGCTGTAGGATGAGTGGTTGTGTCAGGTGCAGCAATGATGTTTACTTTCACACCCTTCTTTATGTTTGCCTCTGTAGAGCATGTGTGGGAACACAGCCATCTGGAAATGATGCTTCTGCAGCCTCAAGATTCCAGCCCAACTTCCCAGAAGCAGCTATACCTCTGCCTTCATCCATATTTCTCATCCTGGCCAGCCTTTGCTTTCCGCACCCCATAGTGGCCTTTTTATAGAGCCTGTAAAAAGCTCTCCAGCCGTGTGGAAGTTGGAGAAAAAATGCCAGAAACTTAAGCTCAGATCCCATAAGTGACTGAAGTATATTTTATGGTTCTTAAGGAATAACTGCAATCCTCAGGACAGTAGCTGAGCTGCCACCCGGCTCCAATGTATCTGCACTGTTGCAGGCTCCTTGCACATAAGGATGTGCTTTTGAGTATGACCAGAACACACAGGACATATAGTTAAGCAGTCTAGACATCAGTTCATGCCCAAACTTGATTAGAATAATAGAATTATAGAATAGTTAGGGTTGGAAAGGACCTTAATATTACCTAGTTCCAGCCCCCCTGACATGGGCAGGGACACCTTACACTAAACCATGTCACCCAAGGCTCTGTCCAACCGGCCTTGAACAC
>JBCJKH010077447.1:0-15971 GCA_039877255.1 Loriculus beryllinus | reverse complement strand
GGATTTTCTACCAGTGATACAACTTTGTAGCTTAGGAGCGCTACTGATTTCATTTTGTTTCTTATCACTTGCATCACTTTTCATGTGTTCGAAGAAATGCTGAGTTTTTAAAGTGCTGGAACTCTATGGTGACTCTTTTAAAGTCCACATGCCAAGTATTTTTTCTTTCCCAATTTATGGTTCAAGAAAAAAATCATGTAGTTTTAAAAAGTGGAAAATACATTTATTTAGATTTGGTTGAGAAGAACTTCACCCTTCAAAAGGTAATTAAAATGCAGCTCTTTAACTAAATAGTTACTAGTATGGCTATTGGCTGTTTCACAGAAAGAAAATAAAACTATCCATTGATGCAGCAAGCAACTAGGAGCTTGAGTGAAACATTTGTTTGATAGCAACTGTACACAATAAGCTCCAAAGCAAAGATGTGGAATAATGGATTAGCACTGAACAAGATAAGTTGCTTCTTTAATTAAAATTATGTAAGTCTGAATTCATTGAAAAATACATTAACGAAAATAAAATGCAAGAGTCTAAAGGATTTCAACACTTTAGCTTACAGAACTAGTGTCCTTATACCATTCATATTACTAATGCAAAAGCTCCATCAATTAGAAACAAGCATTTTACAGAACTCTATACACAATGTTTGCCTTATGAGGACTAAACTAAACTAACAGAATCAAACAAATTAAAATTAACCAACAAAAATGGAAGTATAAAGGTTTTCTTCCCAAACACAAGATCCATTTTAGAGCGTTTTCAGCTACAGGATAATGAGATCTGATCCTTCTTTTTAATGGAAAAAGGAATTGATAAGTTGAAAGATGAATATACACTGTTGTCTCCTTTACCCTTACTATCAACCCACTAGCACATTCCTTTAAGCCACAATGCCAAAGCACACTGACCGGCAGAAAACATTCCTCTGAAGTCCTTTCCTCAAAAAGAAGTGGAAGCAGATCCTGAGCCCTACTTCTCCTCCCCTGTTCTCTCTTATGGTTGTTCACTAAAAATCCCATTAAAGATTGGTATATTTAGAGGCTACTCAGCCTAAGTTGACTACCAGCACTTGAGCCTTTCAGCAGTAAACCTGTCTGGATCCACCAGTCATCTGTAAAGTCTTTCCCTCTCCAGAATCACTGTATTTCCTCTAAAGATACAGCAGCAGAAAACCAGGTATATATAATTTTTATTTCTTATTTAATCTCTCTGTTGGAATGGAATAAATTTTAACATCACAGAAAAGGCTCCTCCCTCAACCCTCGAAGTGGAATAAGCACTTCCAAAGAAATACTGACAGATTTCTTTAAATCTTCCACTCCTGCACAAGTAAACCATTAGGGATGTAAGCAGAAGGACTAAATCCACGTGCCTGGTGTGGACAGTTATTTTCTCTTCTGGTAACTTTTTTTAATCTTCTCTGAATCCAGCAGAAAGCAACCCAACCTCTTCATTTTGTGCAGAACCTTTACTGGATTTCCTGTTGCTCTGATTTTTGAAGAGTGAAACAGAGAACTGTCTAGATGACCTGATCTCTCCTAACACTGCACAACAATGCCAAAGGAGAAACAGTATTTCCCTCTACAGTACTAAGAGCAAAGGTTTACTAGAGAGAAAATGAAAAAATTACAAGGACGAAATGAAGTAATAGACCAAAAAACTTTACAGTCATACTAATGAAGCACAGCATCTCTAATTAATAAAATAAAAAATAAATAAATCTGTTAGTATGTTACAACATGAGATTCACTTGAATATTCAGTTGCTGTATATGTGAAAGTCAGTCACAAGACATGTAACTCTACACAATCCCACTGGACAAGTAGGAACTATTGCTTAAGTCACCAAAATTAACCTTCTGGATAAAACCACAGCTGCTTTTCTTAATACTGTGGTTCAACTTAAGAGCACCAGAATCTTTTTTTTTAAGATTTATCAGTTTTTAATCACAACACATTCAGTCTTTTATGTGTTCGTTGTGTTATGGACAACCAAAGATGCAACAAAAGTCTAGTCATAAACATTCTGCAGCATCTCCAAAGCTGTGATTCTTTTAACAGCTTATCTACAAAGGAAAACTTTTTCCTTCCCTCCCCAAAGATGGTGGGACAGTGTATTTTAGACAAACCTTGCCAACAGGAACATTCTTAACGTCTTCCACAAACACAACTTCCCTCAGAGACCACTGCTCTTCATTTACTTTCTCCTCCTCTTTTGGAGCAGGAGTAGATCGTCGTCGCTCTGAGACAGAAAAGTTATTACCAAAAAAGACACTTGAAATATTTAATCAAAGCATCAAAATGCAATGTTCAAACATCAAACCTTTCCTGCAAAAAAAGATTATCAACAGTCCAATCCAGAAATTTACTAGAGGTTAACAAGAATCTGACTGTAAAAGTCAAGAGCTACCTAACAGTACACCATGCCACTTCTCGTTTTTCTGTGAAATTAGCACTATGAAAGCCTATCTGATAAAAAACATTTTTTAAGGACATTTAAGCAAAATAATTAGAATACAATAAATTGCTTCATCAGGGTTCAAATATTTAAGCTGTACGGAAAAAGGTTGACATTGTGACACCATTCAGACCTGCTCAGTGCTTTTTAATCACCTTTACAAGTAAGTTTTGTCCTCTACATATGGATTTTTGGTAAACACCTAGAAGAGTAGCAAATGAGGCAGAAAAATAGTTACTTGGGCTAACAGTAATTGCAATAGTTAATTTGCTGCAAAAATATTATCTGAACAATAGCTATTTCAACACTTGGAATCAAATTTAAACATATAACATGGCTAACTTAACACTGACAAGAACCTTCAATCGCCTGAATTGTGTATACAGCATAATTATCAATATATTTAAAGTCAGAAGCGGAAAACTTCTAAGCCAACTGTGAAGTTAACTTCTAACACTAGTACAAAGCCCCAGGCAAGTCAGTCAGTGAAAAATCACAGCTGAAAGAACTGCAAAAGAGAAGAAAGCAGCAGCAAAAATTAACTGGTACTACAGATCTGAGCATACGAGATTCTTGACCACTGAATGAGATCATTTGATTCTCCAGATGAATGCTTTTTAGAACTGCAGTATGTGAACAATTAGAAGAAACAGTAGCAGAGATTTCTTCAAATAATAGTATTGTACTCAACTGTTTATAAATGTATGGTTTAAACAACAGAAAAAAATTCTTAAGAGATAAGTTGCATAAATTATAACGTAGCCTTCTAGGTTTTTAAGTACAACCTGTACTGTAAGACTTCTCTCACTGCTTTTGTGCATTAGTAAAGAAAGTCTAGTTTTAAGCATTTTCTGCAACAGACTGTGAATTACTACTTTATACATTGAAGTTCATCTGCAAGGCAAACTGTGTAATAACAGCTTAAAGGGAATTTTCCAAAACGAGTTCCACTTCTCAGCTGTAAAGAAACTCACTCTCATACTGCAATTACACATAAAGAACTTTATCTTCAAACTTCCTCTTTATCACCTCCGGAAAGATACTTTTGATTCTGAGAACTGTTATGCTTGCTTAGATATACTTTACATCAAGTAGTCACTGCTTATATTAATATTCTTAAATTTAACACTGACAATTCACAGGTTATCTAATGTCTATTACAAAGCCTTCACATATACTACAGTTCAGACTGAAAGACCAAAAGGGATTCTGAAATCAGTACAGAATCTTTGTAGAACTGCCTTTTATAAAAGCTTATTAACACAAATATTTTATGTTACTATAAAATACATATTACTTACTATATGGCATAGATGCACTGCTTGCTATTGAAGATGCATCACTACAAGTGGAAGCTGGGGATGGTGGAGGACCCATCTCAGTTTTCACTGGTTCCTGTTTGCTTTCAGGTCTGGAATAAAAGATATCACTTAGCATGAAGAAGGAAAAACGTGAATTTTTTTCGATGACAAGACACCCCAGCCATATTCCTTTAATAACGCTTTAATGAAGTAACTCCATACTCCACCCTGACAAGACTATACATCTGATGTTTGGAATGGTGTTATCTGCTTTATCAGGTATTAGCTTTATAATATTAACTGAGTATAGATACAATAATACAGAAAATAAACATCTTTAGATGTGCCTCATTTGGAGACAAGAATAATTACTACCTTTGTATAGAAACCTGGAACACTAGCTAGAACTGCTGAACTTTTTCAAGCTTTTCTTGAAATGGTTTAAATCCTATTTTAAGTACATTTAAATGGCAGCTGTCAGCCCGATTTCCTCTCCCTACCCCCAGACTGTGGAGGGACTGAAATAGGACTCTCAATATCATGAAGGGCCTGAAAATAGCTCCATAACAAAACCACATCGTTATTAAAATATAAAATCTTGGAAACTTTGTGGAACACTGCAGGAAAATCTTAAATCTAATATTCATTCTGCATTGCATATTTGCATAGCTGTTTCACACAACTGAGACACGCTTCTGGCACTGAGCATTTCTGCACATTTAGCAGAGTTAACAAGAAAGTTAGAATCTTACAAAGGCAGCAGGAAGTTCAAATTGACAAAAACCTTTCTTCTTTTCATTTTTTAATCAATCAATCAATTCAAGAGAATACCACATAAATGTCCTGTGTGCGAGCATGTATGTTCTCAACACTTACTTTGCCTCAGTAGTTTTGCTAGCTTTCTCCATGCTTTTCAAGCTCTCAGGTGATCGAAGCTGAAATCGACAGCTGTCATTCATGTTCCAAACAGATTCCATTAACACACCCACTTTAGGAATTCCAGCACTGATTGAAAAAGCAACTGCTCCAGCATGATAGAGGGGGTTATTTCTTAAACACACCTACAGACAGAAATATTTTTTCTATGAGAACAACAGGTTATACTGAGGGAAATCATATATGCATGCCATTTTCTTGGTGACATATGCAGTACTCAAAAAATAAAGCTTATGGAACTAGATGAAGATGGAAGTCACCATGACGTACTATGTGCTCTTCTGGGAAAAAAAGAGACTGTGGTACAATTCACAGCTGAAAGCAACCACTTTAGCAGTGCAATTGCTTAATAAATAGTGTTTAGATGCTCAACCACAAAAGGAACAATTCATGCAATAACAAAGACTCATCCCAGAGTTGATTATAACAGATTGGGAACAGAAAGAAATGTGCTCCTTTGGAAGTAGCTATTTGGCCTCATACTAGTTCTAATACTAATCACAAAGAATCCTAACCCTCTGTGTCAGCTATTAACCTTTCTGGTAACGGCTTCAAACCAAAGGCCTATCCCACTGCACAAATAAATCAAACCCAGACTCTAACATATTAGGCACTTAAACGTCAAATAATTTACAAAGCTATTTGCCCTACTGCGAATCATATTTTGATATGTATTTTCTCTCAGTAGGTAAGTTAAAACAGAAGTACTTTGTATGAGTACAGCTTGTTCCTCCACGTTTGCAGCCATTAGTCATACATGTAACGGTGACAACACTAACAGACTACACCAATTTACAGTCATGTAATTAAAACATACTATTTTAATTCCATATTACTGATACAACTTTTGTGCGTAACAAGAATTCAACCTTCATTTTGTTTTCAATAGCAGGCTGTAAACTCATCATAGACCACGATAAAAGTGCCACATGTGACAGCTGCACTTGCCTGGGTTCCAACAGTTATGTTTGGCATAGAGGAGATACCAGCACTAGACTTCGGCTTTTTGTTTTTCGCTCTGGCCTTTTCTAGCATTTTCTTCCTTTGGCTGAAAGGAACTACACCCCTGTGGAAAAAGGCATTATTACTTGAAAAAGGCTTTGTAGTAAACGCTCATTTTATAACTTTGAATATTTATGTCGTCATGATTCAATATACAGGCCTCTGTGCCACCACCTCTAAAATGTCAAAGGTCTGTAGAAATGACAACTTTTCCTATGTTTACCCCCACTTTCCAAATTCATCTCAGCTGACCAATTCATTAGGAGAAAAACGTAAGATATGTCGGTGCCAAACGGCTTTTCTTCTAGTCCAAAAAGCTGAAAGATCTCTGTCACAGATGGTACACTCCAGTCACAGCTTTCGAGGTGTAGGTTGTCCCCAAAGAACTTGAGGACATCCTTCCCATGACTTCCCATAATCGCCAGAACTGGCAGTCATAGGAGAACAGGGTGAGGCTTTTTGGTTTTGTATTCTAAAAGCCTCACTTTCTCTCTGGGGACATGGCTGAAGGAGTCAAAGACTCTTATGACAGATTTAAGCTGCAAGAAGGAGGAAAATAGGACACTCATTTTGTAATTGGATCCACTCAGTTTAGCTGAAAACTCCCACATACACAGTTAAGCATGCCTATTATTGTGGTACTTCATGTTTTAGTCAGCAGGTTTTAGTCAGACACTTTTATTTAAAATTCTCCTTCATGTTAAATAAAACATGAAAAGCATCAGTCCTGCATAACACTGGAAACCAAAATCCTGTCTAGTGTACTACAGACCCTTGTAACTATGGATATCAATAGTAACAGACTGTCTACATCTATCTGATTAACACAAATTCACCACTGCTGACATTTAATCCCTCCCAGAAAGGACAAGTTGGTTAATAAATAAATTGCTTTCAAAGATTACATATATGCTAATAAGACTTTTTATATATTGTACCAATCATTCTAAAAGCAGTAAAGATGACAGGTACTAAAAGCCAGGTATCTACAATGTTATAGCTTACTTTGTTATAGCTTGTTTCTGTACTACAATTACTCTAAGTGAGGTGTGTCATAACGTAACAAAAGGCCAAGAATCAGAGCGCTGCAATTTTGAGATTTGGGACTGGAAGTTAGAATAAAATACATCTGTGTTGAAGTTTACAAGCCTAGCTACAATTCTACTTACATATATTCCAAAGAGTTATTAAAATTTTATGAGAAAACTGTTTCATTGAATTAATTTTCAATGCTTTGATTTCCAGCTCATCACAAAGTATTTAACTCATACATGCCTAAAAGCTACTTGAGCTCTGGACATGATGTGCAATGCAATGACTTTTGACACACTGACAGAAATAATGCATACTGACAAAGCATTAGTACTACACAATGAATTCACTCAAAAGAGAAATTTATTTCAGAGTGCTTTCAGGAGTGGTATTTTTGAGAGTTTTGGGGGATTTCTGTTGTGTTTTTTTTGTTTGTTGGGTTTTTTAAACATAGGCTTCTCAATTATCAAACTGTTAGTTTAAATATTTTAGCTAACATTTCATATTTTACCATTTTTAAAAGAGTTAAATTTTAACAAGCTCCAGAGGGAACATCTGATGTTATCGCTCCCTTCTTTAAGATCTGAACCACAAACTAATAGACAAAATTTTCAGATAGAACCTGACAGAAGATTGGGTACCTCCTACATGGTCAAGTTTATTCCATATTCACAATCTGAAAAGGCCTGAAAGGCCTAAAGAACGTTATTCTCTGATCCTGTGCAGTACTGAGCTATCTGAATGCTGAAGCGTTTATACGCATCTCCTGAAAGAATAACCTTGTCCTTTTAGAGTTGTTATAACTGGATCCAAAAAATCTTTTGGTATTAAAGAAGAAAATAAATATGCTTTAAAAAGGGAAACTAAGCTCAAGTGCAGAGTTATAAAAATCAGAACAACTGTAGCTCAGTAGTTTTGCAATGCTGCTCAGAGCATAACATGAAGACATCCAGTGGATCTACAAGGCTGTACATAAATGCAGCATTTACTTACCACCAATACAAGTTGTTCTCTAGCTGAGCACACGTATAAAGAGCACAACAATGTAAAGAAACAATCCGTTCTCCCTGAAGCTCTGAGTATGTCTGTGCAGTGTGTTCTAATTTAGATGCTACAGAACTTAAAGTTTCATCTACCCACGTAGCAACCTAAGTGAGAAGGAAAGAAAGGAAAAAAAAAATTTACAATTTAATGTAGTATTTACTGGTTGGGAAGGGGGGATGGGGGGAGGGTGAAGCAAACCACAAAACGGGAAACAATTATTCCTTTCGGGATTTTATTCACTACACCCTTCTCTTTCTTTCTCTCTTTTCAGGATTTATTTTTTAATTCCTCTATTTCCAGTCCCCTAAAAAAAGCAAATTGAAAAAAAAAAAAACAAAACCCCCAAAATACACCAAAAAAACCCCACCTCAAACCAACAAACCCCAAATCAACAAAACACAAAAACCCACCACAAAAAAACCCCTCACCACCAAAGACCATAGAGATGTCAAAAAAACTTCAACAGGTACATAAACTTTATTAAATCAGTTTCAAGTTTACTCGTAATTGGGCAGAAAAAGCTAACTTTACAGCACTAAGGTCTGAATGCTCTTAAGTTTATAGTAAGTATATACTGAAGATTAACAAGCTTCTCTATTCTTAAACTAGTGTCAGTTTCTACTGTAACAGCAAACAGCCAAGTATTTCAGATAATCCGCTAAAACAGGTATCTTCTCACTGTTTCAGCTGTAAATCTGCCAGATACTATTTTTTAAAAACCCTTTTGCATCTTTTAGAAAACACTAGTTGGGTTAATGTTTTGGTTTTACATCTCTACAGAGGAAAGTAAGTAGAATGAATGAACGAATTAAGTACTTTCAGTTACTGATGAAGCTGAACAATCAATTTCTCTGTAATACATTGCAAGCAACCAGAAAACCAAAAACCCCAACTTCATCAAATTCAGCAACCATAACACATCTCCTACCTTGTTATTTTCAGTGGCAACAGTTGCTCTAATACTATTTGCAGAAAGCAGCACTATCTTTTCATTGGTTAATCCCAAGAACATGGCTCGTGGATGATGCAGTGAAGAATTCTTTGGAAACAGAAAAATATTTTAGATATTCAAGCATATACAGCATTCTGAAGGTAAGTATTTAAAGGTATACTGTACCTGTGCATTTCTGTAAGGCTCTGATTCACTCCACTTCCACTGATAGAGTTCTCCTTTACTGCTAACAGCCACGAGCTCAGAATACAGAGCTCCAATAGAAATAAACTTTGTTCCATCCTACAAATACAGAAATACAAAGTGTAAGATAACAAGATTATAAATACACACATATAAATATATAAACAAAAAAAAAAAAAAGAAGAACTTGAATCTGTTTTTTTCAGAGTTCCCATGAACAGCATATTTGAAAGTAAAGATACATCCAGCCTTCTAAAGCTCAGCATGCCCTCAAGCAAACACACATACAAAAAAGCATTACTGCTTCTGACAGACTGAGGGAATAAAAAGACAAATATTCTTTTCCTGAAGCTTAGCAATAACACACACATGGCGATTAAGTTTCTTAAGAGCTTCCACAACAGTTGAGGAACACAACACTGCCCATTAAAGATGGGAACATCTCTTGAGTTCTGATTAAAAAAAAGCTTCCCTCTAAAATTCTCGCTTTCCAAAATAAACAAAAACCAATGTAATGCCATTATTTCATTCCTAAGCATACTCATGAAGATATCTTTCAACTACTCCAAAAAAAAAAAAAAACAATTACCAAATTCCCTGCATCATCAGTTAAACAATTCTCACTTTCACTTCTGAAAGTAAATAACTGCAAACAGACGAAGCTTCTTTAAAAGTGACATCTTCAAAAGTGACACTGATTTTTGCATCATTATGACCTGATATGCTGGAAAAGTTCCAAATTAACGGGTTATTTCCCCCTCCTCCCCCTTTCCTCCTGTTTTAACATCTTACCACACCTCATACAGCATCTTTCTACTACTTAAACAGTTCCACTTGCTCAACTGCTGTCCCTTACCTGAATCTCTCACAGGCCTAGTTTGCCCCCTCTCATATTTGGTTGTATACCCACCATGCAGCAACTACGTAACAGTTAGAAGCTCACCTTTTTCAAGTTCCTGCTCCCCACTGTACTGAAACCAAAGTCAAACTACAAAGCTGTAAATTCGACTGACTGCACAAAACATTTACTTCTGTTTACAGAGAAACATCTACAAGGTCTATCTATTTGCTGCTTCTCAGCATGTGCAGCTACAGGACAATCACATTCTTTCTAAACGCAGCTTTTTAAAAAGTGAAAAAACAAACCTAGTGTAAAATCAAATGCTGTCTTCAACAGCTATAAATCTGAAAGACAGGTAAGTGATAACTCATCTTCTCTGTAGTTATTTCCCATCTTTAGAGGCCTCCCAGATTACAATGTACATTTAAGCAATTCAACCATCTGAGGGGAAAACTGAACTCTACCAGACCATTAAAAAAACCCACTATCCAGTACATTTATCTGTCCCTAAATAAAGGGGCTTTTCTTTCAGTTATAGAATTTTATAAGTGGAAATATTTTAGTTCCATAAATCTGGCTTCACTCTACTTTTTTTTTTTTACTTTTTTCATGTCCAAAAGTGCACATTTCAAAAGGTGCCTGCCCTTGAATAACATGGGATTCAGTACATCCCTTACCAATAGCTCAAAATGTTTGCCAATACTTTGGGAAAGAAGAGAAAGAAGACGGCAGGGAAGGACGGAACAAGCACAAGCAAGTCCTTTTTATACCCTGATAAAAGGATCTAGAATTAATTAAATCATAAGAGACTTACTTTGCTCTGGAGGGCATCTACCCACACAGCACAGAAGCAGCACAAATGCTAATGTGTGTCATGATTAATACTTGCTATCACATAAATATTGTATATTCTGTGGAAGAACTGCCATCAGAACCTACTGTAGTCTAGTAAGATGCATCTCTACTTCATGTGAACAACTGAATCTTCAGAAGGTATCTGGCCTAATGCCCCAAGGAAAGCAATTAATTTTTGCTCCAAGACAGTATCGTTATGGCATTTAATCTTGCTAATGTGTTTCACAACTTTTTATAAACACACAGTTTTATACCTCAAGTTCAACACTAAAGAGACCAGCCATTCCCAATTTTTCCCTCCCTTCCATGAAAATATTAGCAGTTGTGATCTAAGTGCTACAGGAGCTCCCATAAACACAAGTTAACCACCCTCATCGTGGAGTACTACAGTTCTGCTTCAAATGCTAACATTAAAATGAAGAAAAATGAAGGAAAAATATTTGCAAACAAGACTTCTTATTTTGCAGTAATTCCTCAGGTACTTTAATCCCTCCCCTAGCTCACTGTCTTTTTCATTAACATTTCAAGATTTCCTTTCCAATTTTCAAATAGAAAGAAACATCTGAACTGGCCTCTCACAGAAATCATCTCCTTCAGGATTCACCTTGAAGAATTTCTGTCGGAAAAACCTTCAGAGTGAGGCTATAGCAAGAAAAAAAGCCAAACAATTTCTTATGCACGTTCAGCTGATGGACTGACGGATGAAAAGTTTAACTACTTTTGGATAAAGACGAAGGGCCTTTCCAGGAAGATACCTTTATTTAACTGGAAGCCAGGCTCTGTATCAGTGCATACGCAAACAGGTATCTTGGAAGAAGTTCAATATCTTTAAATTGAACAAGCATGCAATTAGTGTCACAGCAACTTAATTCCACAAAAAATGCCCAATAAAAGACAGCAATAGTTGTCCTCTGGCAGAATCTGCTGAGTTTGCAAGTTACAAACACCTCCATCCAGGGAAAAAAAAACCAAACCAAACCAAACAAACAAAAACCAAAACCAAAACAAACAAAACACTAATTTCATAAGTATGTTTCAGGGCTAGAGGAAAGAATGGGGTTAACAGGGAAAACATTCCTGAAGTAGGAAAAAAAAAACCAAAACCCACAACAAAACAAAAATAAAACCGTAATAATGGGCATACTGATGTTACCAAAACACAGCAGTGGAAAACAAAAGTTAGTACTTCAAATCTAACCTGCATTTATTATTTTATGCTATAACCCCTGAAATCTCCCTCTACGCAAGCTAGTTGACTATGCCCTTCTACCATCATGATAAAGCAAGCGGGACAAAAGCCGCCAGTTTTCACTGACAGAGGTTCACCGTTACTGGCTGAAAAAAATATGAATTCATACTTTAGACCTAAAAGGTCTGGTTGGAAGAACACCTTTGAGACACACATTCTCTTTAGGTATTGCCAAAATGAAGATGACAGGACCTAAACGTGAGCTGCTGTAAACAGAAATAAGCCTCTAAAGAAACCTCCCCTCTTCAACCTCGTCATGCTTCTTATCTATACTTAGTCTGAAAGGAAAAAAGAGAGGCAGAAAAAGGAAGCATGACATTTCAAAATAACGATCTCAGAGATACTGCAGACAGACAGAAACGGGAACACTAGAAAGACACCCCAAGTCCATCAAATTTGGTCTAATACACATAGGTTATCACTTCCATTCCTCGGAAGATTTTTGGTTTGGTTGGTTGGTTTAAGTCATGCTTTATCTTTTAAAGTCATTTCCTCAAGCATTTAGGTAATTTATAAAGAAAATTACTACAGATACCCAGTTAGCAACATATAGCTGGTGTTCCTATTATTCTTGTATCTCACACAGAGTTACTTCTTGCCTTGAAAATGGAATCAGGGTTACAAAGAAAACCACCTAATAAAAACCAAAGGGATTCTGAAGAAGCAAACAATACTCATTTAAATTACTGGCCAACACAAAACACACTGCAAATAAATGTCACCTTTCACTATTGCTGCTTAAAAGCCTAATCTACTCAAACAGAAAGTATCTCTAGGAATAATAATGCTAATGAAAGATGATTCCTTAAGGAAGAATAGATTGTTTCACAAGTGTCCTACTGCCTATTAAATGCTTTTACCACCTAAATAAAAAGAAGAAGAAATAAACAAAAACCTCAGACCTTATGATCTACAGCAGTGCCTTTGAAACACATGGAGAAGAAAACTGAAACAGTATTAACAGAAGCACAGCTGTAAGTTATATATCATTTTCCTAAGTGCATAATAAAGAATCTGCCTTATTACATTATCTCACATAAACTCTGATATTCAAAAAGGAAACGCAAAGCATGCAAATAAAACAATTAAAAAAAAATTCAGTACCTTATCTGGCCACCACTGCAAGTCTTCTCCCAAGGAAACAGGACTCTGAACGGGTGTATTCTTCTTGTCCAGGTTTGGTTCCCCTTCCTTACTTGTAGAGCCTCTTTCATTATCAAATGAGGCTCCATCAAGCCACCTTCGTTCACGCAAACGTAAAACGGACTCACGTTCACGCAACAGCTCAGAGTCTCTCTCTAAGGGAAGAAGGAGAACTGGTATGCAATTGGGTCACACCAGTGGGATAAAAGTAAGCCACTCTCTAGTAAAGACCCTTCAGGATGCAACTAACAGCAGTTAAATCTACTCACACAGATTAAAAATAAAATCCTGACATGCAACATTCAATACATTAACCCTTTCAAGTGTATGTACTTTAGAATTACTGAACATAAAAATAAATTAGAAACGAACTCTTACAGTTTTGTGCAGTATAAAAAAACATGCTAAAGCACTTTCACTTACATCACAAGAGGCCAAATACATTTAACACTGCAATTTAAAGTTTTATAGTACAATATGTAAGTTTGTAGCACTGTTTTATCAATGTAACTACAACAAAGAAAGTCTAAGTCTATATAGTCTGCTAGAGATCTTTAAGCAAACCAAAAAAGAGTATTTATTACAGAATTTCATAACTTCAAAAAAAAAAAAAAAAACAACAAAACCCAGTAGTTTGAAAAGGTTAAAGAAAGCAAGCATTAAAAAAAGCTCTCATATAATGTTTGATAATCCAACCCCTTTTGTTTAAAACAATATTCCATAGGACTGGATTTAATAAATTAAAGTGTATCTGTTTTGAATAGATCAAATGAAAACTTTTCAAGAGTCAGACAAGTTTTAAAAAGGATCCTTGTAGGAAAATGTTCCTTACCAAAATGCTTCCCCTCCAATTGGCCTACAAACTGTCTAAAGCCAGTACACTCTGCAGTTCACTCATGCAGATAAATTTTTAAGATCAGGTAATCAAACTAACTTTCCAAGAGTCAACTATGCATGGAAAATAAGTATTAGAAAATTCTTGGTAACGTCTTAAATAGAAAAACCTTAGGAAAGGAAAAAAAAAAAGGAGGAATTTAGAAGGAGTTATGTCAGATGTTGAATATTTGTACATGCACATAATGCATTTAAACCTATTAAGTACTTCACTTATGCTCGTAAAAATCAACTGAATGACATGTATTAGATGACCACATTATTATATCGTCGTTTCAACAAATTACACCACGTCTTGGGTCTTTTGCTGTAGTAGACAAATGGGAGTTTTCCTATCAGCCAAACACAACAGCTTGTCTTACAGATATCATAAAGTACTGTACTTATTTTCTAGCAAACATCACATTGAACCCTGACTAATAATTCTGTAACAGGAACTTAAGTGTTTAGCAATTAATATACTAAAACATGCTCATGAAAGGCAACAAAACTGTACTGAACAATTACAGCAGAGGTTGGATTAACAGTTTGAAAATACTCTACGCATTTGTGCAACAGCTTCAAAAAGATAGGAAATTGCTGCATGGTCTGTTATAAATCTTTTAGATGTAATATGCTTAAAAAAGAAAAAAAAAGTAAAATGCCTTAACACTGCTCAAGGAGGTTTTTTTATCAGCTGACAATAGTTCTCCTTATCCAACTATAAGAATGCTTCCAAAAAGTAAAATTTTGGGTTTTTTCTCCCTCCATAGTAGCTAAAGTTCCTCATTCCATAAAGGTAACTTCTATCATGGAACAATTAAGGAAATGGGAAGAACAGTGAACAAAGAGCAACCCAAAAGAAAGAAAGAAAAAAAAGAATGCTGCATGTCATCGTTGCTCATTTTTGAGCCAAATTAAAGATTTGTAATGCAATCTATGTATTAGTATGTATTTACGCTACAGTTTATACAATTTTTGCATGTTAAGTTTAAAATAACACCTTGCAACACCAAAGATCCACAAACAGATTTAAAATACATGACTATCAAGGTTCTTGCAGAACTTACCTGCTAATACTCATAATTCATTAATAATTTTGATAATGAGTAGCAGTCTATTTGTCTACTCTATATTTGACAACATATCACAGTCTGCTTTCGCATAACATCAGAATCTACACCACCAGTGTGTACTACCACTAGCTTTTTCCACAGCAAACTACTTATTACAAAGAAAAAAGGTGCAAAATTACCTCTGGATGAGCCTAGCCTGGAAAGTGATGAGCGCCGAAAGGATGGATAACCAAAGTAACTAATATCTTCTGAAAACATAGCATCAGCATCAATAATGACACTTGGGTGAGCAGAATGTATGTCAGCATCCAGAAGAGACATAAGATCCTCTATAAGAGGAGACAAGGGTCTTAAGTGAATAATCAGCTACTTAAAACATCAACTAAAGAGACCATCAACTAAACAAAATATCAAAACAAAAAAAAAAATCCTATCTATTAATTGAATTTCTGCTCTTCAGGTTCACCAGTGCAAACTCATGTGCCTCCTATGCAAGCACAATTACTACCAAGCTTGGCAGACTAGTGAACAAAACCAGTTTCCCTACAAGAACTGCTCTGTCGCTTACCTAACCACATTTCCCAAACAAGACTTGCCCAACACACATTTTTCTGTAACCCAGATAGTCAGACTTTAGCCTGTCACTTGAAAAAACAAGACACCAGGATAAGATACATACATACATACATCTGCACACACACTCATGCACATCATGCAGGACTCCAAAGATAACCTAGAATTAAGGGAGGACAGAATTGATGGTGAAAGATGGCCTTCAAAAAGCCACATCTTTGATGTCAAAGACCGTACATTCCTTCACAGAATGTTTCTTCCACAGAATGACAAAGTTGTTTAATACACAGGCCAGTAGCTTGCAGCTTTCAGTACAAATCTTTACATTGAGCTAGGTTACAACAACAGTTATCTGGAAAAAAAAGCACAATTTTTAAATACCATGCAGTTAAAAATAAAAACATAACCCAAACAAGAAAGATGAACTTCATTACTGTGACTGCCCTAGCTTCTA